>JAVSBS010028890.1:0-53456 GCA_033124195.1 Coracias cyanogaster | reverse complement strand
CCCAGAGCAGGGGCCCAGGATCCCCAGGTCCAGGTGCGTTTGGAATCTCTCCAGGGAAGGAGACTCCACAACCTCTCTGGGCCGCCTGGGCCAGGCTCTGGCACACTCACAGGAAATAATTTTTTCCTCATGTTCACATGGAATCTCCTGGGTTCCAGTTTGTGCTCGCTGCCCCTTGTTCTGTCACTGGGCACCACTGAAAAGTCTGCCCCATCCTCTTGACCCCCGCCCTTTAGCTATTGATTAACACTGATCAGGTCCCCTCTCAGACTTGTGCAGGCTAAACAACCCCAGGGCTCTCAGCCTTTCCTCCTAAGAGATGCTCCAGTCCACACATCATCTTTGTAGCCTCTGCTGGACTCTCTCCAGTAAAGTTCCCTGTCTCCTATGAACTGGGGAGCCCAGCTATCACCAAATCTTTTTTTTTCAGTCCTTAATTTTTTTGTTGTTTCTGAAATGTACAGGGTGACTAGCCTTCTAAATGTGTCAGTTCTAATGCTGATGGAATAGAATTACACTTTCCTTTCTCCAGAGCTTTTTTTTTCACCCAGAACCCTGACATATATCCCTTTATTAGCTTAATATCCTTTGTTTTCTGTATTCCTTGGCCCTTTCCTGCACACTCCAGAAGAGAGCACATCCCAGCATGGACTTGGTTGCTGTGCAGAAGCTGCAGAGCAAGCAGAAAGTCTCAGGCAGCTTCCTTACTGACACAGAAGCAAGTCAGTATGTGTCAGCTGCTTTACTGTCCCTCTGTGCCAGCCCTCACCCAACAACACGTGCGAGGGACCTTCCCCGCAGTCACGTGTGCCATGGCCTCCACACTGGCAGCTGCTGTGGAGCGGCTGATGGAAGCAGTGTGTTCCTGTGGCAGGAAGGGAGCATCTTCCATCAGGCTTCCACAGCAGATGAGTGAGGCAGTCACGGTCAGCTTCACTAATAAAATACTTACAGTCCAGAGCAAACCTAGGCAGTGAGTAAAGCACAGCAGAGTCATGGAGAAACACGATCCGTGTACAAACTGACAAATCAACCACTACATTTTTCAAAATTAGAGGAGTCAATCCCATAATTAATTCATTGAGGTGAATCTCTACATTAATGCAGAGCTCGATATTGCAGAACCAGCGCTGCTTTCAGAACAGGAGATGAACTCCCCACATGAGGTACTGCCATGGAAACTGCTGAATCCTTGGTCTAACCTGAGAGCTCAGTCAGGTCAAAAGATTCACCTTCCTGGGAAGCAGAGCCTTAAAACCCCAACAGATCCTTGGAAGAAGCCAACTGAAAGACCTTGTTGGAGTGAGATTATAAAACACACCCCCTAGAAGACTGCAATAGGAAGCTGAGCTGAGTGATAGGACAAGAGGAAATGGCCTCAAGTTGCACCAGGGGAGGTTTAGGTTGGATATTAGGAGAAATGTCTTCTCTGAAAGGGTTGTCAAGGCCTGGCCCAGGCTGCCCAGAGCAGTGGTGGAGTCCCCATCCCTGGAGGGGTTTCAAAGACATGTAGACATGGTGCTGAGGGACATGGTTTAGTGGTGGACTTGGCAGTGCTGGGTTAACAGTTGGCCCTGATGATTTCAAAGATCTTTTCCAACCTAAACCATTCTATGATTCTATGGGATACTCAGGCCAGCCTGCTCTATGCCTCCAGACAGAGCTGTCTCACATGGGCACTCAGGACTTTCAGCCAGTCTTTCGGTCCTTCAGTTTGGGTGACTGATACACATATAATGCCACAAAGATCACTCGGTATGCCTGCCTTACTGTGCTTCTGTGGAGGTCACAGAACCTCCACAGCAAGACTTGGCAGTCTTACAGAACAGGTCCCTATTTTTCCTGTTAAAACTGACACTGAGCCAGAGTGTGACCTTCTTGAAGTCTCTAGTGGAAATGGAGATACGTTACTTTCTTCCACCATGGCTCCCTCCCTTAAAAGACCTTTCCATAATTAGAATTATTACAAAAAATAACCACTGCTTTTTCAGAAACAACAGCATAATGAGGAGGATGGGAGAACTGTACCTTTACTGTTCTCCTAAATGGCATTACAAGGGCAGGGTTGCAAACAAATCATTCAACGGCTCTGCACATCCCACAGCAAATTCTAGTGAGTGCTCCTGGGAGTGAGCTGGACTGAACAGTGAAAAATAGCATAGTTGCTTTCTAGTTCTGCACAGGACAATTGCCATTTGGTGAATTGCTATTTAAAACTCTGCTCTGAAGCAAAAGGTTACAATGATTCTCTTGGAGACATGCACAGATTTTGACAAAGAACATAAATGGGCTTTGGAAAGCATCTCCACAACTAAAACCTTTTGTGCACTAAGTCATTTGAGGGGTTTACACACAAACACTTAATATGGAAGAAAGCCCAGAAATTCCTCAGAATTAAAGGTGAGTGACATCAAGAGAACAAAAAGAGCCTTGAAATCCCGCCTAGCTGACTAACTACTTTTTTTTTTTCACATAGGCCATTGCAAACTCCAATTGCCAAAGCCTTTCTTTTTTCTGTCAAGGAGCCAGATGACTCTTGTGGAATAAAGAGCGCTTTCAAGATTATGAATTTGGACACAATTGTCATATAGTGCCAAAAGGTTAAAGTAAACTCTATGGGGAAAGCCTGGTACCTCTTCAGAGCAATCTTCAGGCTTCATTAATGAGGGAGAGAGGCTGGGAAGAATTTTAACTTTGGTCTCTCAGATCCTACAGATGCCATAAATTCACACACACATCGCTCCTGCTGAACCTGACAAAGGTTCCGAGGCGCAGCCGAGACGTGAGGATATGTCAGGGGGTAAAGGGAGGGCTGGAAAGCATCCAAGGAAAAATGACTTTTCCTGTCTTAGAAGGTAGCCCATAGAAGCCAAGTACATAAGAAACCGAGTCTCATCTTCATTTTCTGATTGTCCACTTTATCAGGAAACTCCCCTGTATACCATATAGAAAATAGCATTGTTATTCCTCAGTTAGAATTTATAGCAGGTAATGAACGAGATGTGTCATCTAGAAGACTCGTTTGAGCTTTCATTACCCAGGGACAGTTTTGCAAGGTCAGACAATGAAATAAGGAGATTACAAAGCCACAGCTCACTGTGTAAATCCAGTCAACCCATTCTAAGGACTCTAGATTACTGGAAATTGAATTGCTTGCTATTAAAAGCCACCAAACAATACAAAGATCTTCAGGAATGTGTGGATGGTATAAAGAGAGTTGTTCGGTACAGTGCAGATGCTTTTTAGAGGGGAATATTTGGTTTATGTACGACAGTAGAATTTTGTTAAGACAATCATGCTCATTTGCAACCAAGGCCAGGCTGGATGGGGCTTTGAGCAACCTGGTCTAGTGGGAGGTGTCCCTGCCATGGCAGGGGGTTGGAACTAGGTGATGTTTGAGGTCACTTCCAACCCAAGCCATTCTATTATATACTTTCAATCTGAGCAGGCTTTTTACTTTATCACAAATTCTCCTTTCCCCTTTAGAAGCCTTCATTACAGATTTACGATTGGCTGCAAAGAGAAGCACATTACAAAGAACTTCTTCAAGGTATAACTGCGTACACAGCTGATTCAGCAGGGCCTGTACAGCTGGATATCAAGAATAATGTGCACATCTTCATAGATGGAAATGAAAGTTCTCACGCTCTCAGCTAACAGATCTTTTTTCAGAATATTTTTATATCTAGGCTCATTATTCATTTTGTGGCATCACAACAATTTCACCCTCTTCTGGCTTTACAACATACCCCACGTGAATAAGGTAATGACTGGACACATCTCTGGATTTTATGTGCCTTCTTTAAAAAAAAACACTTTAGATGTGGTCAGAGGTATTGTAACACTCTGAACAAAGCCATCAGCTGGTTTGGAACTTCTTAGTCATAAAAAAAAAAATAACCACGTGCATTAACATTCACCTTTGCAAGATTCTCTGCTATTACAAATGTCGTTCTGCACTTTTTCTCTATCAGGTAGATCCTTGCTGTGTATAGCTGGGCTTTGACAATGCTTGGCTGCTGCTCGCCACCTATCAATGGTCACTTGCTCTTTTCCTCTCCTGAAGAGAAGGTCAAACACTAATGTCCTTGTTCAGGTGTTCAGACTGGTGCGTCTTTGACTCAACGCTGCAGCCTGACTGATGTCTTTTGCTTTGAGTGCTGGCATCTTAAGGCAAAAACTAATCCTCAACAAGAACTGACCAGTACGCAAGGAAACACCACCATCCTATCTGTTCCTCCAAAGAGCAGCACGCTGTTTTCTTCCATTCTGCTTTGCTGTTTTAACCACAAAGCATTACAATTCTTACTGGAAGCACCAAAGGAGAAACAACGGCTGCTGGAAATACTCAATCCGACACACTTGCTGGGTTATTAAAGCTCTACCTCTGCTGTAATCCACACAAGACTCCCAGGCTCCCTCTTCCTCCTAGTACTGCAACCACCTCATCCTATGTCCTTTTTCAGTCTCTTTGCCCAGACAGGTCTGTTTAGCCAAAATCTTGAAATCACTGCCTGCTCCTTGGCACTCCAGCTTTCTCCCGGCGATACCAGGGAGCACCCCAGAGATTAACATCAAGACTATATAGATACAACGGGGTGTAAACAATACTGCAGTGGTCTGACATGTGTACAAGGGTTTCCACTGTCCTCTGTGGAAACATTTCATGCTGTCCCGTCCCTTCTCCAAAGGAGAAGTCATGTGTTACTTGAAGTTTGACTGGTCATGCCCTAAATCAAACACATCGGCCTCAGTTAACGTGCCTGCATCAGCTGAAAAGGCCTGGCTCCTTTCACTAGCACTCCTTGGCTTCCAAGTGTTCTGAATGGATCATCTTTCTCATTTCACATCTGAGTCATTACAGATCTGCAGCTCCTCCACCTTTAGCTGTCAGTTCAGACACAAGGTGAACTCTGCAAAAAGTGACCCAAACTCCTGTGGCCATCGGGTCCACTGAGACCCTTCAAAAACGCACATATCTGGGTCCTTTTCTCAGTCACCAATTAACTCTTGTATTTAAAAGTTTGTCTCATCTGAACTAGATAACTAAAAAAACCCAACCCAAATTCACTGTCAATAGCGTAACATCTAATCACAAGCCTGTAAGCCGCCACAGTTCAGCGTACTTTTTCAAGTACAGTGTCTTTTTCAAAGGCCAGGGCTGCTGTGGCACAGAAAGGGAATTATCACTTCTCCCGTGCCTGAGTGGTTGCTTCAGGCTAATACCGACCAACACTAGACACAGTTGAGTAGTGTGGCTTGTAATGAGTAAATAACTGCTGCGCTGCCAGCCCTAGAACCTTCCTGTATAGGAATGTCCAGGAAAACTATTTTATGCCTCATGCAAACACTATTTTGAAGGTATGTATCACAGCCATGCCAGAATATCCCACTGGTACAGCAACGAGTCCAGAGAAAGCTCCACAGGCTTTTACACAGCTATGCGAAGGGGAGATGAACTTAGAGTCTTAACAGATACTAAAAACCAACTGCATGAAGGAAGTGTAAAGCGGAGAGAAGTATTCTGGGACCCAGAGGCAGGCGAGCTACAGCAGGTTTGCTACACACGGCCTAAGTCTGACTTTACACAGAGATTCCTAGAGCTGAAGTTACTGGAGCTATTTATTGCAAGTGCAGCATCCCTAAAAAATCAGATATGTTGTAACAACAGGGATAAAACTTTAGTTTGCATCTCCTGTCCCTGCATCCAGCATTCCTAAGACTTCTCTGAAAACAGGAAATCTGAGTCCAAGACAGGTTAATATATTGGAAAACTTTTCCATGAGATCACCAAAGAGTTCGATGCAATGACCTAAGATTCCAACACACAGCTTCTGGTCAGAACAATGCCCACCCTGCCCTGGCTTTTGTCCGCTTTTGTGACTTGGGTGAAAGAGGAAAGCGACGCGGGCTCCAGCCTCCTTTCCCTGCACCTCACAGCCTTTTACACATTTCTTCCAGTCGGAGGGAACACCACCATGCCCAGGAGGAACAGGACAACAAGCCTGGAGAAGTGGCCACCCAAAGCATAATCCACCTTCCTGGCTGTGAGCACATCTGTGGTGTGAGCCCATCCAGAGCCCACCCAGAAGCCTCTGATGGAACCATGTTAACTCCAAATCCCACCCCTCTCTCTCTGAGCCAAGCATAAAAAACCACTTCCAAACAGGGCTTGTTCTGCCCATGAAGTTGAAATAAACAGCATTAGAAATCAGGTCCATCTGGAAGCGAGAGTGCTGAAACACTGGGTTTGTACTTTGCTTGATCCCCAGAGTATCTGAGACTTGTGATGCCTCAAGAAAGAAACTGGATGTTTTAAAGCAGCCTTTTAACCCACTGGCTAGGATGGGGCGGGGGGGAACGGGGTCGAAATGGAAGCTGCCTAACAACAAAATCTGTGAACTCTGACCTTCTGTCTGCAGATGAAAGCTGAGTTAGATGATTTTTCTATAGATGTCATTAAGGCAGCTTTTAAGGCTACCCTGCCTGAACTCTCGGTTGCACTTCAGTACTGTAAACAACTGCCGGAGGGAGAGTTAAGTGAGTGGAAGTCCAAAAAAGTAAGAAGTGTTTTCAGCAGTAGAGAATATTGATCAGAGTGAGAAACCATTTATGCCCTGAGGGGCCATCGGCTGTCACTATTTCCCTGGCTCCCAAGCCATATTTAGGTGCCTAATAGGGGTTAATTAACATATTCATTAATAGGTGGGTGGAGCTGTGTCAGTCTCAACAGATAGGGAACACTGACATCAAAATACACTAATTAACATAATTTGAACCGATCTAAGCTCACAACAGATAGCAAACAGAAATCACAGCATCACGTCAGATGGCATAAAATTTATTTAATCCAGCGTGCTTCCAGCCAGCGCCAGAAACAAGGACGCAACGTTATCTGGAGTGGTCAGTTAAACCGGCGCACAGGAACAGCAGCCCATCAATGAAAGGCTTACTTCATTTTGAACTCACAGTCCTCCGAAACAGTTTAAATCTTATCTAAAGGAGTTTGGGATGATCTTTTTATCCTCGGAAGCATCTGTAGATAGCTTGTGGCAATGCTTTCCACAGGCTTAATATGTATTATATAAGACTGCTTTGCTTGAATCAACTTCAAGTTTCCTGCATTCAATCTTCTCCTTGTGTGATTAGGAAAGAAGAATAGCTCCATTCAATCCACACTTTCATACTATTCATTAATTCGTCATCAAAAAGCTGAAATTTAGTTGTAGACATGGCCTAAATTCAGAGAGACCCCGAGTACTGGTCTCAGAGGCAAAGCCACTTCTTCCCTTCTGCTGAGCTCCCCATTGCCTGACAATGCCCCAAGGAACAGCAGGTCCTACTAGAAACATTTTGCTAGAGCAGCTACCACGCAATTTCGTCTGATAAGTCCACTTTTAGGATGAGCACTTTAAAAGAAGAGTTCGGTCCAAAAATAGCAATAAAAACAAAAAAGCTGCTGGTACCAGATATTGTGAGGGAGCAGCGGGAAGGAAAAGAGAGAGAAAACGGGTCCAAAGTGAGATCCTAGCAAACGGGAATGAAATCTCACTTGCTGGCATGCACTTCGGTAAACAGGTTGCACACTATGCGCTGCTTCCCCACCACACTCCAATTCAAACGCTGCTCACATACGGAGTGTGAATGTTCTTGTTCAAATCCCATAAGGTTTTTATTTCCTTTGCTTATTGACAAAACAGTAAAAACACTATGTTGAACAATTTTGCTACAAGAAAACAGCAGTTCGTCAGAACGATCGAGGAAGGCATCCCTCAACGGAAAAAACCACAACGCTGTTAGGCTGCGGAACGTAATGGAGATACTTCATTATACGGATACTGAGAGATTGCATTATTTGGTCTTAAAAGGCAGCATTTATACAAGTTATACGGTATTATAGGCATATGAAAATCACTTGAAAAGGGAATACAGAACGATGTTGAGAGGTTAAGTGGGGTGTTCCCCTTTATCTCCTCACACAATACAGAGCAAGCTGATACTCAGGGAAACTGAAAAGCAGTGAATTTACCAACAACAAAAGGAATTTTTTTCTTTGGTGCATGATAAATAAGCTATAAAACCTGCAGTCTTGAGACATTATTAAAGCCAAGAGCTTATCAAGATTCAAAATGAGATTTTTGTATATGTACACAATAGCAAACCCGGCAGCAGCTCAGAGAGGTATGTTCTTTTGAAAATTTCTGACAAGACCTAGAAGCTAAAGCTCCACCTTCAAAACCGATTTAAGCACACAGTGATTACAGCCAGATGAATAAACCCTGCTTCTGTAACTGACTTCATCATTCAAGACCGCATTGGTGCTAGGAGTCTCTTAACTGGAACTTGCCCTGCTCTTGTCCTGCCTCTCTGGGTGGCAAATCCAGCCTGTTTGCTCCTGGTTTTCTGTGAAGACATCATTTGCGCTGCCTACATCTGTTGCAACCTCGGGGACCGTGACCAAGGTGGCTATTCACCAGGAAATCTCCAAGACTCAGGTCCTAGGCTCCTATAGAAACCAGAAAGAACCATGCTTGAAGGCAGAACTTGGCCTCGCAGCTGCGCTGGCAATAGGCTCTGCACATATGAAGAGTTTTAAAGGCCATTCTAGATCCTTGCCTTTATTTTTAAAATGCTTTGACAGAGAAGGGCAAAATATTACCATGCACAAAGTTACCATAAAGCAAGATGGGACCTGAATTAGGGAATTCAGCAAGAAGTAAATTCACCAAAGAATGCAGCTTGCACTATTCCAAAAGATTTGTAAGTGTACGTTGAGCTCACCAGCTAGTTTCACCTAGCAGTGGGTATCCTACTTCAGAAAACTCAAAATTACCCTGCCTATAAACTACCAAAGCAATGAGGATAACTCATTTCTCTGGCTAAGGACAACAGATGCCACATTTGGGAGCATCTCTTTGCCACTATCGTACCAGCTGTTGCCACTGTGCAAGCTCTACTCTTCACCTGCCACAACTAAGGAGGAGCAGAGGAACCTGGGTGCTTCCCCTGGTAGAGAAGATCCATGATCACCAGGTTGTTTTAGTCTCTCACCAATTCAGTTCTCTGCCTCTGCCCTAAATACCAGAATCCAGAGCTCTCTTGAAGCCTCTTGTTTTACCTACTTATATACACTTAAGTGTTCATTGGACTAGAGGACAGACTGAGAACGACGGCTTAGTCAGTGGCTCAGGTACTAGGAGATGCTTAAGTTTCTGTTCTTGCTCCACCAAAGGCTGTTTGTGCAACTTTGGAAGAGGTAATGAATGTTCCCCTTCACCCAGCAATGCCCAATGGCACAGTAGCACTGGTGAAAAAAATAGGAATTCAAAGCCTCTTACAGACTGGAAGAAAATCTGAAATTCAGCCTGTGATGAGATCCTGATTTGGACAAAGCTTTGAGGTGGACGCGCCTAAGTTTTCTCTACAGCAAGCTCCCCAACAAAGCCAAAAAGCATTTCAAGTTTAAAAAAGGCAAATTTTTTGAGATTACAAACTCCGGAAGTTCAAGAAAACTCAAAGCAAATTATATACCTCTCTACAGCCAGCGCACTGTGCACTTACAAGCGGGTCCTTGGTTACACTTGACGCTGGGACTTGCACTTTTCCAGGCTCAATTTCATGACGGAGCTCACTGTGACCTATCCCTAGACAATACCACCAAGTTCACTACTTACCTGAACCTATATCACGTACTCAGGGTCAAACAAAACACGTCCATCTGCTGCTGTTGCAGGAATGGATCCACGTTCCCTTGCAATTGGCGATAAAATAACTTATTTTTCTAATACAGACAGAGCCTGCCATCCAGAAATAGGAAGTGGTTCCTTGCTGTAACCATTGGTTCCCACTAAAATGCCAACTCCAGTGCAAAGACAATTTGCTGATCATCCCTTGGGAAAAGAAAAAAAAAAGAAAAAAAAAAAAAGAGTTTATTTACCCCAAACCAAGAAGCCACTAGCCCTGCTAAAGTCAAAGCTGAGACTTATCTTCTTGTGCTGAGACAGAGCCGGGGGCCTTTTCGCTGTCAAAGTGGCTACAGAAAACAGATTAATGCTACTTATTTGTAGCCCAGTGCTGCTAATGGTTTTGATCAATTAAGGTTCATGCACTGTTTTGAGGATGTAAGTGTTCTTCTGAAAGTCTGTATCCATCTCCGTCTGCAGATGATTTTCAGCACTGAGATCACTTCAAAATAGCTGCACGAAATTCAATGCAACGAGGCTAGAGAAAAGCGAATGTGATTATCTGCTGAGTATACACGTAAGGAGAGTAAATGGTTCAGACACAGGTAGTTAGGAGACGGGTCTCACTTGCTGCTCAGAATTCTAACATTTTGGCAAAACGTGGCGATTTGCCAGGAAGGGGAGCAGCACTGCCATATTGTTTGGCATTTTTATAACGTGCCCTCTCTGCTAAACGGGCTTGCCTTGACTGAATAACCTCTAATCTGCATTTTTATTCTTGTATCTTTATCTATTATGCATTACATGCACATGAAGCCAAGTCTCTGATCATACAGAGATGCTATTTAGAGTACACAAAACTTCCCTGGAGGGTTTCCATTTAGAGAAAGAAGCAGATTATCATAACTCTTGGGCAATGGTAAAAAGAATACAAAAGGCTCAGCTATTTCCACCGCAGAGTATCAATGTCATTCATGTGTCCCTATTTTAATATATTCAAGCGGAGCAGCACTCCTCTGCAAAGAACTGGGAACAGGCTTCCAAGAACATCAGGTAGGAAATAGCTTTTGTTCTCTCTCCTGCTGTTGTCCAATTTAAACAGCAAAGAACTTCAGACCAGAATTTACAATAGTCTGTTATTCGACTCACCTGCAGCACTACAATTAGCAACTTCAGAAGGTTACACGCTGCCTTTCGTTTTCAGCATGCTTGGTCTGCACCGAGGGATAAAAAAGGGCAATGTAATTAAGTGATATGGCAATAATTGTACTGAGCAAAACAAAGGGGAGGAACTCAATGAAAGGAAAAAACGTAAAAAACATTTTTTTCATGTAAACTCACACTGCCTACCAATTTCCCTCAGAGCAAATCGCAACAAAACACAGGTAATAGAGTCGTGCTGAAGCACTGGTGACTGGGTTTTGGCAAGGAACGAGCAGCATGTGGAAGCGCATGTGGGGGAGAGTTTCTGAATCCTGCTGGGTCTTATCCTTTGATGCTTAATCCTGGGTCATTTACGGGAATGCACTTGAACGTTGGGTCCTCCCTACAGGTTGTAAGGGAACTGCTCCAAGGGGAGCTTGTCCCAGTAAGACGAACACTTAAGACTAGGTACCTCTGCACACAGCCAGCTGGAAGCCCAACTCTTGAGACTGCAGGGTTCATCACTCAGTACATGGCTTCTCCATGGCCTGGAAGGAAAGGCAGGGCAGGATGCACTGACTTATGAAAAGGATCCCCTCCTTGTCTGCCACTATCGCTGACGTGACTGGGAGGGTCATCTGGCTCTTGGATCATCACCCCTGGCTGCAGAGTCACAGGTGATGAGAAGCTTGCTGCTTGCCACCCTGTCATGCAGCTGCAGGAAACATCAACATGCCTTTTGAGATGCCCCAGCAGGTCAGGTTCTGTTTCCTTAATGTACGTAGCTTTTGATATTTCTAAAAATTTGAACTAGCATCATACAGTGGCTGGCATGAAGCCAGCCTCTTCTAGCTTTGCTGGTATCTGCTCATAGTTCTACTAGCAGTTCCTCCCAGGAGTAGAGCCCCAGAGCAGGACACAATCATCAAAGATATATGAAGCCTTGGTCCCCACTAAGCCTCTGCTGCACCCCTCTGTGCTGGTATCTTGCACACTAAGCAAGACTTTCTAAAGCATCACCTTGGTGGTGTGGCTTGGAGATGCCAGGCCTGAGGAGATACTGCTGAAGGCATTTTTTAATAGGTGGGGAAATAGGACCTTGGTGTGAGGTAGAGGGTGTGCTGGTATAACAGCTCCAGAAGACTCTGCAGCACTTTGGAAGTGCTTCTTTCCCTCTCCAAAGATTATCTAGGCTATTGTAAGTGCCTGGATGAGGAGGTGGCCAAAATCAGAGGCTGCAGATAACCCCGCTGTCCCCATACCAAAGAACATGTGGCAGCACAGTTTGTCATAAAGCTGACAAACAATTCCTCCATTTTCTTCATCTTGTTTTCCTTCATTTCCTTCATTCTCCTTCTCTTAGTACGTCTGTGAAATGGAAGTGTTCCCAACATTTTTGATACAGAAATCACAAAGATTGCTCACTCATCATGCAAATCCCCTTAATCCCTGGGAACTATGGAAGAGTTGGGAAAAGAATCCTGACATTTGGACTTCAGGTTCCATGCCTTAAACATACCAAAAAAATTTCTCTCCTTATTTAACAAAGCAGAGACAGAACAAGCATTAGAGACCCAGGTCTCTACTATTGAGCTGTGCGAACAGTGGCTAACATGTTACTGGTCTAGAATAGTCAGTGTGAAATGGGCGAAAAGGAAACACCTGGGAGCCAATGTGATGTTACAAGCTTGTATTTGCAATGAAAGTACACACACTCAAGAGGAAAATGGGATTCATGCAGCCTGAAGCCAAGAAAATCCCACGAGCAATGGATTGATCTCCAGGCCTTCGACATCAATAGGACTATTCATGCGCTGAAGCGTTACACGTGTATTTTAGCACCTTGCTGAGTTAGAGCCACAGACAGCAAATCAGGAGATTGCCGGCTTGTTCTCAGCCTGCAGAAAAGACAACCCATTTTGAGAACTGTGCTGATTACCCTAGTTTATAATCTCCTTAATATCAAAAGTTGCACAAAGATACATTTTGTTCCCTAGAGCTCCCCAGAAATCAGCTAAACATATGGACTGCTTGCTTACACCTACTACAGAAGGCTGACTATTGAGGATTTATATATTTTAGTCTATGTGGTGTAAATATGTATAAATTTATATTGTGTTAATTTATGGCATACACTACAGAAGGTTTTGCGTGAGCTACATTGCATTCCTTCCCACGTTTCTGCTGAAATATTCATCTTCGGGTCTTTTTCTCCATGTTTTCCTTAGTCTCGCCACAGATGTTTGGGCAGCTTGCGTTAGAAGGGAATGTGCCTTAGAAGTACATTTAGGAGTTTAGGTGATGAGAATACCAAACTCGACTGTGTGGCTACAGCCTGACAGGATTAACAGGCTCGGTGAACGCTCACCAGTGTCTCAGACCTGCCTTGCGATACACAGGCGAGTGTCCCAACACGGAGTGTAAATTAGCACCGCCAAGACAGACACCCAGCGCACGGAGAACTTCTGTCTCCAGGATTGCTGAAGGAGCGCCTGACAAACATTGCGTTCGCACGCAAAACACAGATACATAAAGCTGCCGCGCCAGAAGAAGGGCTGATTCTCGCAAGAACAGGCACCTATATATCAACAAACGGCGCTCAGCATTGCCACAAGCAGGCCCTCCCATCTGCCCGCACGCAGCGCTCCAGAATGGGAGTGTATGGACGTGTCTCTCTCGCTTTGAAATCAATAAGGCTCTTGCTGTTGGCTCAACATGAGCAAGGTCAAGCCATTGGGCCAAAGCGTAGCCCTTATCTCCCCCCGCGTCCTTATCGCAACTCAATCAACACAGCCTTTGTGTACAAGGACTGGCAGTAACCCAGAAGTCCCAGTGCCAAATCGCAGCGGTATTAAGAGCCTGCTGCCGGCCATAACGACCAGCAAGAGATACGAAGACATACAGAAAACTTAATTAAAGCACGACCTAATCAGCAGAAGCTTGGCCCAACGCTTTATGGCTTATTCGCTTACATTTGAATTGCACATCAATGTATTGTGCTTCGCTGACTTATCGGAACATGAAAATGCACAACTGCATAAATAGTATGAGAGGGAGTTACATAAATAAATAAATAAAGTGTATAGAGCTAAATAAATCTCTCAGCTCTTACAGAGTCCCAACAGCAACACATAGCGCTCATTGACAGAGAGGAATGAGTAAGAGGATGCGTCTGCAAATATTTTCCCACACACAGTTGTGAATTGCTTTGAATTTTTGACCTTTTTTCCCCCCATTCATTGTCCAAGAGCAATGTTCTGTGTTTATGGCAACACACTGGGAGATCTGGGTTCAAAGTCCAGCGCTGCTTCAGATTATCTAATTCTGGGAAAGTCACTTTCTCCTTTGAGGCCCTCTGGGAGAGGCACAGTTATGGACGTTTTTCTCCAGTCCTCTTTGCCTTTCTTGTCTATCTAGAATCAGGGACAGATTTTAAAAGGTATTCTGATAGCTAGAGTTGCAACCAGTGCTCTCAACAATCCCATCAGTCCCTTTGCTTTGCCCTTGAGAATGACAGCAAATATCTCCTATTCCCAGCTGCCTGCAGATCCTCACCAGACCCACCCCTACGCACTGGGATAGAGAGTGCTCATCACTGTGTACAGTGACTAGTAGGGGGGTGCTGCTATTTCAAAGGGGAATGCTAGAAGAATAAAACATAACATGGTAAAGAGCCACAGAATCCAGCAGAGTTTAAATTTTTATTTTCCTGATAGCTTTTCCAAAAGCACTACTACAGCTACGCCACTCAACAGCAGATGCATCCAAAAAATGCTGAAAAAGCATTTTTGCACAAAGAGGGTAAATAATTCTAATTTAGCAGGCAAAATTTACAGTAATTCAATGAGGGTGGAGATTACATTACCCTGCCACATTGCTGTACAAAGGTTATACACAGGCAAACTAAAGCCTCACAAAATAATCCGCAACCAAAACCACAACACAGACTACTGCTGCTCTTCTACCTCACCCCAAGATTTTGCCCAACTCTTTCCCAACCTATTGCCATGGTCCTTCTTGTCTCACCTGCTGAAAGTATCCCACAGGGGAGTCTGAGGCTGCACAGCCCAGGGAAAGGTCACCAGGACTAAGCATGGAAGTTGCTGCTCCCTGGTCCCACCACGTGCTGCTGCCTGCCTGACACTAACCCTCTCCGACACCAAAATGCTACACAACGCTGGGAAGATGCTATTTGATCCTCTTTTCCTAGCACAACAGAGCCAGATTCTTTGCTAGAATTCTGAAACAGTCCTCAAAGATGAAATAAGAAGTAATACTGTTAGGGGTTCCCATGTGGCTGATTTTCCAGTTCTCCTACTTTCCTCCCCTTTTCGTCGTTCTCCTAGGGTTTAAATAATGACTGAAGGATTAAAAACAACAGAAGTTAGTAATCATTCTATCACGCTTTAAAGACAACAGAGCACAGTCAACGAGCGTTGATGGTTTGAATAACTTAGTAGGCTGAAATATATTCAGAGAGCATTTCAGTGACTTTAGGTAAATGGGGAGAATCGCTGAAAAACAACAACAACAAATCCCCCAAATCAAAAGTCTGATCTTGGATAATTAACAGCAGAAACAGGGCTAGATTGAAATAAATTATTCAGTGCAAGTATTTCAGACAGCTCTTAAGAATAACACATGGATTCGTGGCACTCTTTAGGGGACTTCGTGCCTATAAACTAATTAATAGATCTGACTTCTCCATATGTAGTTTTTCCATCTGCAACAGATAAAGTATGGATAGGTTTCTTCATGTAACAGGAAAAAATTAAAACTAAAGTTATTTTTGTAAGTTGTAGAATATTCTCTAACTTATTCAGAACGCGAATGTGTGAAATACCACGACAGAATGGAAATTGATTTTGTAAAATGTGCGAGCGAACAATCGTGCACCAAAACACGTGGTGCAAAGTCAGAGACAGGGCGCTGGGCTTCCTTCCCCTCCAACCATCGCCCAGGCCTGTCACAACCCAAACGGGCAGGAATAACCTGTTCCTCGCTACGGTCAGCAAGCAAGACAGACTCCTCAAAAGCGTTTTTGCTCTAAAGCCGAAAGGCTGCAAGCTCCTGCCACCCCGTGACTTTGTACGGGAGGAGCTTGGACCCCTTGCTTTAACCAACACGGGAGCTTCCAGCCACTCCCTGGGGCAGCCATGGTGCTGCGTGGGTAGGAAAAGCTCGCACTGCGTATGAGGCCAAGCAGAGCCGGCACGCACCAGCTCATCCAGCCTTTGCAACTGGTTAGAAAGCTGTCTCCAGCCATTTCATCCAGCCCAGGACTTGAACACTGCTAGGACACAGCTGAGGAATAGCTCACTTGTATTGTTACAGATAATGCCTCTTCTTTTATAGGATTGACCGTGACACTTGGATTTCAGAGGTAGCTTCTAAAGTTTTAGCCAAACTAGTGTTTGTGTGCTCATATACACTAACCAAACCCCATCTGCGATGCCCAACAGTCTCCCAGGCTTCCCCCCTCCTGCCCACAGCCACACGGTCAGGGTGCAAAGTTGCCATTCACTCAGATGTCAGCACGCTTATTTATTCGCGAATGTTCTTTTCAAAGGTTACTTAACATACAGCGCATTAGCAGAATGGGCTACAGTCTTATGTTTCAATGTTCAAAAAGGGAGAAATTTTGGACAACTAAGTCACCATCAACATTCCCAGACCTATTCAGCAGCTCAGAAACGTGTAGGCCATTATTTTACCTGGCATTTTTTCCCCCGAAACTGTTCATGACTTCTGCCAAGAAACTGTCCAACAGCCGTTCCACGCTCAGCCAGTATCCACATCTCTTGGCCATGTCCCCTCTCCTTGTCTCACACACATCTCCAGTCCACACCTCATCACCCAGCAGCCCAAACATCTGGCTACCTCCACAAGGGAGACCGCCTCTTATCCAGCCTAATCACCACAGCCTGACACCCAGCAGTATTCCTGCTCTAGTCTCTAAATGCAACATTTCCTTGAGCGTGTTGACATTAGATCTCATTACTGACTTCAAGGAGAGCATCGAGAAGGTTCCTTCACTTCACCTTCTATTGCTGAATAGAGACAACAAGCCTTGACAACTATCCTTTAATTAGCATGAATAACGGCAAGCTTTGGGAGACAACCTGGAGTTTCATCCAACCTGAAGTTAGGCCTCAGCCCAAACTAAATACTCCTCAACATGTTTGGAGGCTGTACTCAGATGCGGAGGTTGAGTTTCACTTCCCCTGTCAACTGATTCTCCATACAAGACTGCTAAGATATTTTCTTCTTTTTATCCTAGCATTTTTTCCTTAGGCCTCACTCCTTATCACTGAGCACACTTCCCAGAATTGCCTTGTCTCATTTGGGCTAGTCAGAAATACACCTTTGAAGTGAGTACTTCAACCAACTGTACACACATAGATTATTCTTTTGTTTGCGTTGGTGTTTGGTTCTGGGGTTGTTTTTCTTTTTTAGCAAACCCAGATGCCTTTTTAACATACTTTGAATTCATTTGCTCCTGCCCTTTCTTTGTCATTATGTGCATCTTCCTTTTGTCATTCCCCGCACACTTTTCACTTCAGCAAGCTAAGAAAATACTATCATGTATTATGTGCAAGAGATCCAAATTTGCACCAGAAAAGAGCTATGAGAGCATTTCAAAAAGAAGAGGACAAAGCAGCAGAATCACCAATTGCCCTCTACCATCAGTCCCCAACCATCCAAGTGGATGCTACATATGCAGAATCTTACAGAGGGCCCTCCTTTTTCCACTGTATTTTAAAATAAGTTCAAAACAAAACAAAACAAACAATTGAGAAACCCTTCCACTATTTCATTTACCCTTCTGCTTAAGGAAACAAAAGTCTCCCTGATCTGTACTTATTATGCCAGTTAAAGAATGAAGTACAAGACAGAAATAAAGCCAGCGTGTGACTGCTCCTTCAGGTGCCCAGGTGCCCGTGGCCGAGGAGAGGGCAAACGGAGACAAGCCACAATCCCATTTTCTTGGCATTTGTCCTGTGGATGTTGCTTTTATGGTGTCGCTGTGCAGCACAGCGAGAGCTGTTCAACAAAACAACCAGCTGTGCCCCCACCACCGGGATAGCTCATCTCCACTACAGCTGTGTGCTTAATAAGCACCTGCTTTGATAGTGCAATCGTGGTTATTTGTAAGTGTGCGGCCAGGTCAGAATCTACGTGAGGGCAGCCCAGGAGTCTGTCTCCAGCCTCAGTCACACTATTCACCGACCACACAGAAAAAACCAAACCAAACCAAAAAAAGCAAAGCTACTCTCTGGGGGCCGAGCTTGTTTCCCAGATAGTAATTTCACAGAGGTGAATCCTCCACTAACCTGGCGGGCTGACACAAATTTAACAGGGAACAACAGGAGGCTTTGTCAGCACTGTTCCAGCATACAAATGAATGTAACAGACGGGTAGCATTAAACTCACCTAAAGATAAAATTATGATCTTCAGTCATTGAGAAAGATGATAACTTAACCACAGGATGTATCGCAATTAGCTTCCTCAGCAGCCTACAGAAGCAATATATACAAATTACAAGATAATCTTCCGCAATTTGAAACCATTTAGGATCTTTAGTATCATATACTTGGATCAATTTAAATCTTCAGGTTGCTATCATCTTTCCTTCTTACTCAGAGATAAATATCTTCTCATTTTCTAGTGAAACGCAGTAGACATGTTTTTTTATCTGGTCTCACTGTACCATTTCTTTCTTTTAAGTTGGATGGTTGAACTGTAACGAACACCACAGGACGGTGGTTGCAAAGCACAAGCAGCACTTGGCCACCTCAACGTCTGTATTAGATTGCCCCCAGTGGCAAGGAACTGTAAAAGACTTTCAGAAAGAGAAAGAAATGAGTATTTCCTGTTGAGAAATAGGTCTTCTAGTAAGGGGGGGCGGTTAAAAAAAAGTTAAAATGCTGCATGTAGAAATTTTTCAGCTTTCATCCATTTCTAGGAAGCTGGAATGGGAGGAAAATCCCTCCTGCTCTTGAGGACATCTGTGCTGTGGGGATATAGGGAAACAACTGCTGTACAAGCAAGGTTTTGGCAAATTGAAGCATGTCAGAATCGCAGCAAACTTCCCGTTGATCTGGGTCCACTTATGTTTTCATTACAATGCTGCGCTGCTTTTCTGATGTTCCCCTTCGGACATATAATACTTAAAAATTAGCTCAAGAACTTGAGAGGCTTGATTCTCTGCACAGCCAAGAGTAGCCAAGATAGTTCTTTCTACGGCCTTCCCCTCCCTCCTCCTGCCTTGTTTTCGACTTAGCATCTGGCAAAACTGGAAAAACCCAGGACAAAAATTCCCTTAACTGTGAGTAAGCCCTCATTATTATGTCTTTCTTTATAAAATGGCTTGTTTGATTAATGCTTGTTTGCATGGAAAATTCTCTCCCCTCCTTTCCTCTCTCCTGCAATTGCTTTGCGCTTTAGTGTCTGCTTTGGCAAGGGGAAAAAGCTGGATGCTGGGTTAAATCGGTGCCCTTTTCTGAGATCTGTGGGACTTTTGTTATTCATTTCCATGGCACCAAGGTTTGACCCTTATTCTTAACAGCTAGAGTCTCCAACAGCGGCCTACCGCACCATGTTAAATCCCCGGAGCGAATGACCAAAGTCCAAAGTCGCTATTTAAAAAACCAGTGATTTTTCAAAAGCCTGTTTAATTCATTAGGCTTTCTCCAATCCCCTTAGCCTCCTTCAGATGAAACCAGTAAGCTCTGCTCTCTAAAATGTTCCTTTGCCTTCTAAATGGCAGCACTTTCAGCTTTGCAGAGAGTAAGAATTCACTCCAAACCAAGCCTAAAAGCATAAAAATCCTTCCGTCTTGAAATCAGAGGCTGATACCTGTACAGGCGATGATTTTTAGAGTGACTGAGTCTTTGCTATAGAAAGATAGTTATTTAAGACCTAAATAAGAGACTAACGCTTTTTAACAAATCAGTCTCACTTGAGTTTATGGAAACCACTAAGAGACCTGTAAACATTTATGTACTTGGCAGTTACAGGTAGTGGCCTGGACTCACAGCCAATGGAATTAAACGTTGGAGAGATTCTGATTCATGATATAATCTGGTTATGAAGCTAATTACACCTCTTGTCATTGCTGATGATGTATGATTAGAGAGACAAAAAACTTGGTTCTGCTAG
This sequence comes from Coracias cyanogaster, assembly GCA_033124195.1. Taxonomy (NCBI): domain Eukaryota; kingdom Metazoa; phylum Chordata; class Aves; order Coraciiformes; family Coraciidae; genus Coracias; species Coracias cyanogaster. The sequence goes on along the minus strand of JAVSBS010028890.1, from coordinate 33,467 downwards.
TCAAATTCCAGGGGAGGGTATAGACAGAAAGAAAGAAAGAAAAGAAAACAACAGAAATCAAAACAAGCTTCTCATTTAAGAAAAGACTAAGTCCGGAAAAAAAGAAAATAAGGAAATAATCACACCCAAGACCGCTGAAGTTTCCTTGAAATGCTACAGGGGATGATACACGGATAGAAAGACATACAAGGCTATTTTCAATGCATCGCTAAGTAAAGCAAAATTAAAACTTCCAGAAAATCAGAATGGAAATAAAATAAGGAAATAAAATCTTGAACGTAACACACAGTTCCAGCTCTGCGACTAAGGCAATACATTCCAGTACATCAGGAAGATGCCAAGGCTTCTCTCAGACAAAAGCATGCCTTTTTTGAGAGTCAGAGAAGAGAATCTTTAGGAGTGAGGACTGGATTCACCACCTCTTGTGACCTGCAGCCTCCCAGTCCCGTATGTACAGCTAACATAGAACCAAAATTGTAAGCCTTTCAGATTTTCCAGGCTATTGCTTAGTCTGTGGGTTCATCCCTTAGTTGCTGATTGTAAACAACTTCTTGTTGTGATAAAAATTAACTTTGTGTCACAAGTTACATCATAAAATCCTGCATGCTCAGAAAGCTATGGATACTTAAATAATAAATTATTTTATCAACATCTTAATTACTACAGGACATACTTCCCAAACATTAATTGAATTTTAAGTATTTTTACGGATGACTAAAAACTTCAAAGTTTAAGGTGCCCATTTCCCATGAAACTGAAATTTCGAACAAGTCTGAATTTTTTTAAGATCATAAATTACCACACTCATGGGAGAATTTCAGTAACATTACCAAAAATGAAATTTTTATTTGTCCATGCAGAGAAAAACAGCAACCAGAAGTAATAAAGGAAAACCAAATAAAGTTTATAACACACACACACGAAAAAATGTCTGAGTTTTAGGAGAGAGAAAAGGCCCGTGATTTTTGAGCTTTTGATTGGCAAAATGCTACAAAATGAAGGACAAAGCAGCATCTAGAGATACTCTTTCACGGTTTTTGAAGTAATATTCTACACTGATCCCAAAGACTTTGCAGCTCATGCTACAAAGTTTATCTATTTGCCCTGACATGTAGGTGTTTCAGGGTCTCTGGAAAGAAGTAGGGACAGTGGCATGACATGCCACCTCTGGTGGTTAAGCAATGGACAGTTTTATACAGAGCAGTGGTTCTTCCTATTTTCATCACTACTTTAACTTATCTAAAGGGCACCTGGACCCTCAGCTTCACCACTATAAGTGAAAAAGGCACTTTAATTTCTCTTGGTATAATTTTCCATATTACCAATAATTTCTTCAAGCCCACTGCAGATGGATAGTAGAAAAGGAAGAACTAAGGAGCTTAGATTACTCTGTTCTCAATAATAGTATTTCCTGAATTTTTTATATTGATACTGCAGGTAAAGCCACGTTTCCAAACCCAGAGGTAAAGCTAGTAGCTACAAAGATGATGATAAAAGTAGCACTTAGAAATGGTATCCATCTCCTCTGAATCAGTCAGCTCAAGTAAGTTGAGGTTTGTACTTGAACTTTCAAATTTAAAAATGCAACTTCAGCCAGCCTCCCAGAAAGCATAATTAAATTTGGGATGCAAAAAGCAAAAGGAAAAAATGGTACGTTAATGTTAGAACGTCTGTCGAGGTTTCAAATCTGGAGAGTGCTGCTCTTTGAAGCACAACTAGTAGTTTTGCCATCAATATAGGTCAACTGTACTTAAACTAAGTTGTATATCATTTGTCTTCTGCTCATTCAGAAATTCAATGTAAATTTCAGAAACTTCAGGGGGAAAAGAGAGCAGAACTGTGCTCAAGTCCACTTATGATGATCAGCTTTTGGAAGAGTGAAGTTTAATCACGTGCACACATTTAGCCACTTTCATACACACAGAACAGCAAAGCTGGACTCGTTAGTGTTGGGAGCAAACTTGTAATGAGTATTAAAGTGGGATAAAAGATAACTATTTCTCCCTAGGATTAAACTTCTATCTTAAGCATAGAAGTGTGTGCTGCCCACAGCCAGCCCTGAAAATACCATTCCCTTTCATGGTTGTAAACCAAAACAACTAATCATTTCAGTAAGATAATTTTCTGTTCTCTGCTTGTTCCTACAAATAAAGAGAGGCATGGGCCTATCCCATTTTCAAACAACAACAAAAAAAATCATTTGCGGATTTAACAATGATTTAATTTGTATGAACCGTGGCACAACATAAACATTTTCCTCAAAGCTGAAGGACAAACAGCTTACGCGCATTTTCCATGTGTGGGTTTTTTTGTGTGTCTGTGAGCTGCTGAGACTGTTTTCATTAAAACAAAACAAAAAAACCACCCCACTTCCCGTATGAATCAGAGTTTCATATTTAAACTGCAGGACTCCTCATTTAATGGTTTACTTGTTGATTGAATTAATATGGCTGTTTAACAGAGGTGGACCAACTAGGAAAACAGCGTACGAGGACAGGGAATACAATTATAGAAGAGAAATGAGGAAAAGCGAGGCTCAATTTGCATAGTGCCAGAGCAGACAGGTAAGACACGAGACCTTGTACTTCCATTTCCATCAGTATTAATTCGTGACATGCTTCCATGACAATGTGCCTCATCTAACAATCTGCTTTTTTGTCCATGAGCCACATGGCAGGCACTCTCTTGGAAAGATGGGTGGGAAACTGGGTGGTGAGGCTGTTGTGTCAGGACAAGCCACTTGCTGTAGCTGGGTCACCAGGACTGAGACAGTTCCCCATCAGGTGGCATTAGTAGACCTGCTGGACTCTCAAGAAAGACAGCAGGACAGTACAGACAGACACCTAGACTATGGATTTGGAATTCTTATGTAGAGAGCTGAAGGGCAGCTCTAGACTCTATCCTAAAGCTATACTGAGCTCCACATAACAAGACCTCACTCGTAGATGGCCAAGGTTTGTTGGACACCCAGGAGATTAAGGCACTTTTGAAAATGAGACTGTGGTCTCTCAGTCAAGATCTTTTAGTAGATAATTTTTTTTCTTTGCCTTAGGTGTGGGCTTGGTACAATTGTTTCCTCTGAATGCTTCTCCTGTTGCAACAGAAATCACCCTACTGCCTCAAATTTAATAGGATTTGAGCTCTCCACTGTTTTCTGTTAACAAAGCAGAATCTTTTAGCTTTCTGTGCACAGGAACAGAGATGTTAAAATTAGCCACAAGCAACAAATTGCTCCCCAAATACAAGAGAAAGGTACTGTAATTTACTGCGCAGAGGAAATGAGTTAAAACCATTGAATCCACGAGTAACAGATTTAAACAAAGTGGTCTCTGGTTTGTCAAGACAACCACCATGCACACAACCATCACACAAATAGCAAAACATGTAAGGTTGGGTTTTGTTTGATCCAAGAACCACTGCAGGGTCACAGCAGACAGCACTGTTACTTACTTCAGCATCTTACAACCAGTCTTGAGATGCTTTTTGAGCCGTGAGGCACAGAGGACACAAAAATCCAGATGCTTTTTCTGCACCATAGCATCACCATTTCTGCTGTTAGCACCCTCAGTTAATACCTATAACATTTCTGAGGCCAGAGGAGCCGAGGGTTTTCCACCGACTCAGATTTTACTTTGTTTCCTACAGCATGGCAGGCTCTAGCAATAGCTGTAAAATGACAAGCAGGTAGAGAAGAAAACACTCTCAGAGCTCACACTCTCTTGGATTCTGTTCAAACTAACTGTAAGACACTGCTGCAGAATCAGGCCCAACAGGTTGCTTCTGCTTCCCATTCTTAGGCCTGCAGGGGGACCTGAGCAAGCATCCAAATGTCCTACCATTCTGGGGACTGGCTCCATGAAATTGGGGAGGGGTGTGTGGAGCTGTCTTCTTCCATCTGTGTGCTGATTCAATTCACTAACCCAGCAGAAAATGGGAGAGGTTGGAAAGGTGGTGAGGGCTGGAGCTCACTGAAGGAAGCGCAGAGCAGCCAGGGCAGGGGTGATGGAAAGCAGCAGAGGGAAAGCATGAGCAGGAACTTCCCACTGTAGATGGTGCACTGCTAAGTTCGGCTCTGACGTTTACAAATCCACAGCACTAGTGTATGCAAAGCCCTAGGTTCTCTCTCTGAAAGAGAAACCAGGATGTACTTTTAAAATGCAAAATTATTTAGAACTATGAGCAGAAGCAGAATTTGCCCAGATTGGTAAGCGTCTTCCTTACAGAGAACTAGCTCTGGGAGGAGCAGACCCCATGAGCACCTCCATCTCAGGGTTTCCTTCCATCACAGACTCTGACACGCACGGAGTTCTGGGTCCTGCAAGCCTGGAAACCTCCTTGCTTCTACTCAGCCACCTGCTTTCAAGAACTTCACAGATGCCTTAATACATCCCAAGCCACTGTCAAATTTGGTCAAAACAGACCATGAGTTCATAAAAGATTGGTCACATCACATGGGAGGAGAAACTAGTAATTAATACAGTCTGTCCTAACATATAATTACTTTTTTCCCTTAGGAAGCGTGCCTAACAGGAAGAGATAAACACGTTCCTGCTCTACTAACAACCGAGTACGGGCCAGTTTTCACTCCTGGTTATACAGCTGGAAGCCCATAATCACCCCGATCCATCAGCTAGCTCCAGTGACAGTGGAGGACAACCTGAAGTCCCAAATGGACTGACGCATACCCCACCCATCTCCTGCAGTTCCCCACCCAGCAGGCAACAGCACGTGTTTATGAGAAAGGATGGGAGCAGCACGTATTAAATCTTTGAACAAATCCTTACTTGTGTTTGGCAAATTAAAATATTTGCAATAGCAGGCGAGAGTTCAGAGTACTCTATGGAGTATTTTAATTTTCCCTTTCTAGTAGAGCAGAAGAAATAAGAATATTTAAACACATTCTAGAAAAACCTGTACCGCATTGCCCGAGGGTACAGTATTTTCACAGGATGTTGCTAATCCAACAAACATCACAAAATAAACAAAGTAAAATGAGCTTCCTTTGTTACTTGACTACTGCTACATCATAATAAAAGAATTATAAATCTGGGTTCATTTTTTTCTGTCATTGTGTTATGCCTACTTTTGTATTCTATTGGATTAGAACAGATGAATTTTTAAATTTTCTTTCTAGCCACTTTTCATGACCTGGCTTAGTAGCACAGCCCCACTTTTTAAAAAGAAGAAACTCTCAACATCTTCCACAGATTTTCCATTCATGCTACAGCTGCTTAAAAAAACATTCTTAACAACTTTAATACTCGGGCTTAGACTGGCTGGCAAAGCAAATTTCTTGCTAAGTGACAACATTTCTTCAGATAGCTGTCTTCAGCCCATTTGTTAACGCTTTATACCCCTTCAAGCCCCAGATCATCTATTCTAGCTAGCTGAATTCTTGCTCTTATCCCATCATTGACTGCTCTGACAGGAAAACACCTGCTATTGCCAACGGAAGAACAAGATGTGGCTTCATGTTTTAAAAAAAGCCTTACGGACCTCCCCTCATGCATCTCCACTTGCCCTGAAAGCCTCCTCACTGGTCAGGGCAGCGTTACCACCTCCTGGGGAAAGCAGGGAAGCCAGCCCCAGACACGCAGCCTCTCCTGGCTTTGAGCCGGGGAGCTCGTGCTGTTGCCACCGCAGCAGGTCCCCTCTCAGACTGGGCTCAGCTGCTGGGTCAAACTGGCACCTTCTCCCTCACTGATCTGAGGGCTCCTGCAAAAAACAAGAAACCCCCAGGCAGCCTGTCCACCTTCTGTCCTTAACCAGGTGGATTGCTGGCCTTTCATTTCACCCGCTGGAAGCCAGTGGGTAAGTCACAGGCAGCTTTCTCCCCAACAGGTCCCAGCCTGTATTGTTCCAGTCCTAGACAGGGCTGTACTTGGCACAGGAGAACCGGGAAGTGGCTGAAACTCTGGGCCTAAGGAAAACAGGGATGGGTTCTCCTCCATGTAATCTCAGACAATCCACCTGTCCGAGCTGCAGACTAGAGAAATTAACGACTTTTATCTGCTGTTTCAATCACAAACTCTTTCAATGGCCAGTGTGAGTTTGCACAAGAGCCAGCACAAGGGGGCCACACTATTGTTTCGAGTCTCCCAGCCCTACCTTCATACAGACAACAGCAGCAACGACTAGAAAACAAAGATATTCTTATGCTGGATCCCTTTAAAACTCATTCACTGAATGTAAGGTGTTCTCCTGTAGACTCAGCTTCATCTTCTGCAGCACACGCAGAGGTGCGCTTTCACCCTTGGCAGCTGACATTTGCACTAGCCTGGTTTCGATGCAGATCAATCTGATTCCTTCCCAATAACCACAGAGTCACCTCAGATGACAGATTTTAGCTGCCAACTTAATTGATCATACTGATAAGACTTTTGGGGAAAAACTATTCTAGCATAGCAACACAAGTCAAACCGGACAAGCAGACCCAGAGAAAGGTGAGTGACTTTCCCAGAAACATTTTACATTTGAGGGTTTTACATTATTTTGCTACAGAGTAAGGAAATAAAATTGCAAGAATGACACAATAAGTCTAGAAAACATGACAGCCAGGTCCTCTTGCCATTCCTCAAACTCATTAGCTCCTTTCCCTGGGAAGAGGAACACTGAGAACTCCTCACGCTGTAGGGCAATCATGGCAGCAATTCCCTGGCATTCCATTCGTGGATCACTGCCAGCTTTGAGTGCACTCTGGACTACCACACTGCCTCCTAACACCAACCTTTTGGGGCAGCGTGGCTTTGCATGCTGCTAGCGATCTGTGGAGCATCGCTGAGAATCGCTGCTCTTGATAACGTGACATCAGCAAATCTCGAGTGGACTAATGACACAGCTCCCTGCATCCGAGGTCAAGTTGTTCTGCTGGCTTCAATTTTGTGTGCGATTTCTAAAGCTGAGGCAAGTGGAATGGTGATGAATCCAGTACCTCTTCACTTAGTGGTCACTTGAGCATCTTCTGCTGTAACTCCTGGGATTTGCCTTGTCTCCTCAACCCAGAGCGCCCTGCTTTAGCAGCAGCATCCTGAAGGAAAGCATCAAGCCTCATCCCAAGCCTTCTCCTGGACTCAGACTGCACAGCAACACGGAATTCTTGGCACTGCGGTACAGTAAACACTTCTCCCATGTCCAGGATGTAACACCAGAACAGATTATAATAAATAAGCCACTTCAACAGGGCTGTGAAAAATGATCCGTGACATATCTGCAGCGAAGCAAATGTCATCTCGGAACAGGCTTGTCTGGATGCCTACAGGAGAGCACACCAACCGTCTGGCTCCAGTTCACAGCCCACTATTCGCACGGCGCTAGGAGCATATTGGCAACTGACTAATTCTGCACAGCGGTTCTCTACCTACCGAGCGCTCTTCCGAGCTATTAGTGTCACAGCACATCAAACGGTCTGTCACAAACCTCTTTATCGCTCCTTTCCCAAAGTCAGGCAGGTATCCAGCAGCAACATTCAGTATAGATATACGCGCACCTAAGTGTTAGCTCTCTAGTTGGCTGGACCACAGCGTCCAACTCAGAATCACAGCCCGCATGTATTTTGAGATCAGAGTCACGCAGGATTAGAAGTGCAGCTCCTTGCATTAAAAGCCTCTCCATGTTCACTTGGAGAGCTCTTCACAAAAGCTAGCTTCAGCCCAGTGAGACCATGCTTCCTTCCACTGCCAGCAGAGAAGCAAGTCTAATGGCGAACAATGTGATCCAGAACAGAAGCCTAATTACTGTCCTGGTAGCCCTCTCTCCATTCACTGCTGTCTAGGGAGCCTGTGCAAATGTCCCCTCCTTTTATGCTGCCCAGAGAGGTTGTGGAGTCTCCTTCTGTAGAGAGATTCCAAATCCGCCTGGACATGATCCTCTGTAACCCGCCCTAGGTGAACCTGCTTTGGCAGGGGGGTTGGACCAGATGATATCCAGCAGACCCTTCCAACCCTTACCACAGATTCTTGTGATTCTGTGAATCTCATAGTATTTAACGTTTCCCTTGAAGGCTCTTTTTCTGAAGTCATTTAGTTTTACAATAATCTTGCCTTTTGCTAAATACATCACATTCAATTATTATTAAATATATATGCCTTGCTGTGGTGGAGAAGACTTGGCAGTGTGAAGTCCAGAGATGATTAAAAAAAAGAGGTGGGGAAATAAAAAGGCAAAATAAAAGTAAGCCAGAAATTACCACAGCTCTTTTTTAAAGCCAAACTCATGACATTTCAGGGCCTGACACCAGCAATACTCAGCTCTGTCTTACTGCAATAGTCTAAGAAGTCAGTTGAAATCTGCAAGACCTACATTCATGTCTTGTTCCAAGGGGTTTTTTTATGTATTCAGTGTTTGGTTTTCTCAAATTCCCACATATATTAGAACTCTGTTTTATTTGTCATTTTAAGACAAAGTCAGATTTTCACAGTAGGGTGGAGAAAGTTTGCCCCTTATAAATATCTGCACACATAAGAATTGTAGGAAGTTTTCCTAAAACATCATGAGCACAGCTTATGGCTGACAGAAACAGTTGCTTTAAGTGTAAAGGACTTTCAAAAGGTGTATTATAAAAACCTGTTAATTCTCAAAAACCTTCAAAATAAAATGATCATTTCAGAAGTCATTTCAATGCCTTTTTTAAGGTCGCGTCAAGAAGTTTGCATGCTGTTCTGAGAAAGAAGCAGAAGATCTCTCTTCTGCACTGTATTCTTCACATGCAACTTCCCTAGTATTTTGAGAAATGGCCATTTTATTTAACATCCTCTGTGGACCACAGAAGCCTAGTCTGCATGCCAGTGGATAGGCCTATTAAGAAATTACTCAATACACATTAAGTCTACATTTTCTTACATGAATCTACTGAACCTTCTCTTAGGCCCAGCCTCTGGTCCATACTAAACACAACCTTCTGGTTTCTGGCATTAAAATCTGAGGCTGATTAGCAGAGCATTGACGTAATCAACTTGCAAGTTATTCAAGATGCATACAGGGACATTTTGTTTTCTGTTCCTCTTTCCAAACTTACTGTTATGGTGAAAAGCATTCTGTATTTACCATTGAAAGGAGGATGAAGAGTCTCCCTAAGGGAACAAAACAGCTTCCCAATACAAAAATAAAGTACTAGAGAACACAGGCCTGGGCCACTGATACAGAGATAGACAGGGTGATAATTAAGGCAAGCAATGGGAAAATGCTTTTTTCCTTGGTAAGTAAAGGCCACAAACAGTGGAGTCTACTACTCCATTCCAAGGGGAAATGACTTTATCTAAAGCAGAGGTCTGCAATACTTCCTTTTTTGCTGTGTTTGGCCCTGACAGTCTGGTCAGAAAAAGGACCAAAGGCCATACAGATCCCTTCACATGCACGTGGCTGTATGAACATGACACTTGGTCCTCAGGTCCAGTGAACTGCTTCATGGACAACATCGCTTTTACCTTCACAACCACACAGCTCAAAAGGGTATCCCTGTGAGACAGGGCTTGGCAGCAGAGCAGCACCACAATGTGTGTGGGCCTGTGATGTGTGAATGCACCAGCTCTGCACCTTGGTCTGCTGCACCTAGACCTCCTGCTCTGTGACAGTAATGGTGCTCCTGACTGGAGGTCCTAACTGCCGAGTTCTAGGAGAGCAATACCCACACAGCTGCAGTCCCACTGAAGCACCAGGACCAATATCTAAAGCATCAGTTCTCAGGGATAACTAGATCTAGAAATATACAGAAAAAGAGGAGAAGATGTCTTTGAATTAACTGGTTCCTCCTGTTCCTCTCCTTGCCAATCCCCTTCTTACATGAGAACATGTCACCAGTCAGATAATTACAACACCCACATTCTTATTACCATAAGAAAAAAAAAAAAGAAGTGGATGCCCTTTATGTGCCCTTCTGGAGTCCTCTGCATGTCTCTTGCTGCTCCCCTAGTCATACCAGGCCTGAGTCAACCTATTTCCTCACCCGATGACTCCGTGACAGCCCTTCACAGACAGTGTCTGTAAAAGCCTTTTCCCTGCAACACAGCAGAGCCAGCCTGCAACAGATCTATTCATAGAGCAGGAGCGAGAACGCTTCCCAGGATTGGAGGCTCCTAGGTGAGCAGCTACAGAAACTGATCCAAATGTTTCCCTTGTATTATACCACCAGTGAGAACGTATGTTTTCATTTGCATTTTCACCCTTTGGTTTTCTGCATTTGGTAAATACTGGCAAAGTAAATGTTAAGATGTCAGCTCTCTCTTCTGGGAAGTGATTGACAGTCCCTAAGTGCTCTGGGCTTTTTATAACCAATGTGACTGACAGCTTTTAAGTGGAAGCGGTTCGTGCAAGTTTCAAATGTTAGTTGTCTGCATGAATAACGTGGAATATTGGCTTTTCTTGTATCTATCTAATAGTATTTCCTCCTGTGTCGGCAGCCGCTCTAAACCCTCGGTTGTTAAAAGAAAAAAAAAAAAGCCTGTGTTCTCTGCTCTGCACATTTCTAAAGCTCTCAGTCTAACAAAAGGCAAAGTAAACCAATGTCTATATTTTATGTTCTTGCATTTCAAAGGGGAGCAGCAGCAAATAGTTCATTTCTCTGCATATCAGGCTTAGCTAAAAGATGTCTTGTACAGTGACATTTCTATTTAATCATTTTCAAGCATTCTGCACCACTTTCAAGAAATCCCAGAGTAGTATCATCCCATCAATGCACCAAATCAAAGTAGTTGGCAACCACACTACTGAGTCTAGTATACCACTTGCCCTGCCCCTCTAACAGCTAAGGCCAACAGGTATAATACCTTATTATATGTAAAGTTTAAGGCCAATACCAGAAATGCACCTGCTACTTCACAAACAAATGTGACAAAATTAGCATCTTGTACTGTTCTGTGTTTCAAGTCCAAGTGTAAGTGAAAGACAAAATAGCGTATTTAGTGCATGAACAATTGTTCATTGAAATGCACCTATCTGAGTTTGCAACAGACAAGTAATTCCAGTGTTGTTGGTAAGCATATTTCAACTCTAAGATAGTAATTTGTAAAAACGTTGCTGGCCATTCTCCCGAGCAAAGAGACTGAGGGATCAGACAGTGCTCATTTACTGAAAAAGTTTCCCAGAATGGACTGGAAGCAAGAGGACCTGAAGGGCAACCTGATGATCAAAAGTTGCAGAAATACCCTTTATTTATTTCATGTATACTTTTACATAGAAAGACTTCAATTTTGTACTTCTTCCATGCTGCGTAACACTGGAAATGTTTTCAGTGTGAGCACTTCAGTGTAAATCAATCAAAAAACTGTCTTGTGCTTTCTGAATAAAGCAAGAGGTTAGAGGCGCTACACAAAGCTGCGCTACTCCAGGGGAAAAAAAGCCCGTTTCCCATAGAAAAAGAATCAAAGCACGAAGTCCCTTTATATGTGACCACCATAACAAAGACCAGGTGAATGCTCACTCCCTCACCTCTTCCATTTTCCAACCCTGGCACAGCACCACGAACACCCATCCTCCAAGAGAAAACACCCAGGTACTGCCCAACAGCTGGGAAGACACAGGCTGAGTCGCCAGACTGTGAGCCAGCAAGAAAGGCTCAGCCTAGAAATAACTCTGGATGCTCAAAAAGTGAAGCTGAGAGTCAGTGAAAACAGTCAGTGGGGCACTAGTTAGATTTTACAACACCAGCAACATAAATAGATTACTGAGTAATCGTTAAGGATACGGAACAGACCTTTTCAAACCTGTAAATAACAGGCTCCGCTAAGAGGTGAGTCTTTGGTTCCCTGTGAAAGGGAAAACATTTGTATAGCAAGTGAATCCACCTCACTTTCTTGGCTATAGTGCCAGACTTCTACAGTGGCCTTGTTCAGTTACATGACTTCAGTGCTTTTTTTTTTTTTTTTAAAGGAATGTAAGTGGCCATCGTTCGTTAACTGTACAACATAATCTACCTCAGAGAGTAATATAATTTCCTCTTCTCTTCAGCTTCTCATTTTTCTTGACTTCAATGCAGTTGTGTAAGATCTGCCCCTCTGCAGAGGGCAGGCAATAATCAGGTTAGGTTGGTATCTTTATGACACTGACCTAAAGTTCACTTAATTTTCTTTCTCATTTCCACACCCCCTCCCCAGCCTTTCTCAAGTCCTTTCTGATTCCTGTTTTACTGTTGAATATCCCTAAAAAGAGAAACTGGACACAGATAAATCATTTTACCTGAAAATTTGTCAGTGTGAAAAATAAATAAATCGCTGCCCAGCAAATGTAGAAAGTGACTTTAATCTTTAGTACCAACTGTATCCATTCATTTGTTCTTTATAAAAAGAAAGAAAATTTCATGTTCAAAAAGACTAGCAAAGGGCCAGAATACTAATTTTGTTTCCTTTAAAAAAATAATTGACCTCAATCATGTTAAGATAAATACTTTTCCAAGTTTTGGGGACCAGTGTTTTATTTATACAGTATTTAGGCACTATAAACAGTTAAAATCCTGATTTCCTTTAGGAATTGATATGAACATGCACAGCAACACTGATTAATCTAAGCCATGTTATCTCCTGGAAATGTTTTTTTTTAAAATCTGTCTTTGAGGCTGCAAATTATAGCCCAAACTGAGCTAGTGAAAGTTCTACAGAACCAGCTGCTTCTCAATTTTTCAAAACTTCATGCTCCCCAAAAAACAAGTGGCAGTAAAAAGGGGAAGAAATACGTCTGCAGTTGAGTGCCTTAAAATAAATAAGTAAATTTCCTACGGATCAAAGCGTTTCAATATTGACACCAAGTAACCTGAATATAGGATACTTCCAGTTTAAGTTCCTTGCTCCTCAAACCACTCGCTTCAGCACTAATACGCACCGGCTGCATTTTTAGAAAAGCAGAATTAGGTTGACAAGATGCATTTGCTAAAATAACATATTTGTATGTTTTACTTGCTATATTAGCAAAGATTTAGCTAGAGATGATTTATTACAGACCATCCCATTTGGCATCTGCTAGACACACTGGATGCTGCCAAGGTTAGCAACGCAGAGTTTTCCCTGAGTCCAGCCTTTGTTCCAGGAGAATATCATTAAGATGAGAGGAACACAGGCTTTGTGATGGAATTACAATGCAATCAGCAAAGAAGATGGTTCTCTGAGATGACTTCATTATCCCTCCAGTACAATTATCAAAGAAGCCCTAGGAAATAAATCAGGTGAAAAAGAAAAGATAGTTCTAGATTTTCACAGAATTCTTCAACTTATCATAACAGAACTGCAGCCACAGGGAAGTCAGTGAGAGGGTCAGTAGCAGAATACGGATTCCTGAGCCAAGAGATGGGAGATGAGGCTTTTCAAGTTCAGCGATGCTGGTTTCTAAAGCTGGACTTTCGCCAGGTCCATTAGCATATAATGAAGCAGCACAAGGTTGTAGCTACAGCACCCAGCAAGAGAAGAGCATCCAAAGAGATGTGGTACATATAAATATGGAGTGAGGAATGTGTCCCTGTTCCGTGGTGTGGTCATGCACTGCTGTGCAGGATGGTTCCTTACACCCTAAAGTACGTGACTTCAGAGGAATTTAGGATTATTTAGAATATATCTGTCAGGTTTCCCGTATACTGGCTAGAGCGTGTTACCATTTAGTTTTGTTCTGGTTTTTAAGGATGGAATTCCTTCCATTCTTCAAAGTGGGCTTTATCTGGCATAATAAAGCAGGCAGATAGCCCAGTTTCCATACAGGCTGTAGACAGTTTTGAAGACAAAGCTTCCTCCCCATCACATTACAAGTTTCCCACATGAAGATCTGTTGACTGCCACTTGGTATTGTTTGTAGACAGTGACATTTCTGCATGATAGCAGGGTTACACAAAGGCACCGTGTCCTCCCTGACTCGGGAATATGTTGGTAGGACTGGAATGAGTCGGCCTATCCTGAATTAGTCAGGGACTGTGGGATTACATGTCTGCAGTGACTCAGATGATGTGCTTGTAGAAGGAGTTGGGACTAACCTTTCTTTGGTGAATGCCTGGTGACACGTTTAAGGTGCAGCAGGGATTAGGGAAAGTAATCTTATGCCATTAGGGGATGATCTGGAAGTTCAGTGATGGACACTGGGTTACAACCTTAACACGAAAGATGTTCTACTGCAGCCAGCTCAAAGAGAGAGAACAAGTATCATTAAAGAAGGTATTAGAAAGGTAGGATTTCAAACCATTGGTTTTTAAAGTGTTCCTGCTTTCCTATTCTCTTCTGTTTTACATATCCCAGAACTGTCATATCTGCAAAACCTGCAACAAGCGTAAAAAATTCCCATTGAAAAATTGAGTTAGTGTAATACAATATTATCTTAGCTAGCCGTCAACAGCTGTAACACCACTGAGCCATAACAGCTTCATGATCCACTTTTGAGGGACTCAGGGCCTCCAGATACTAGTTTTAAGTGGTAGAAAGCTTAGTCTGTTGCATTTTGACAGGTCTATGAATGATACACAAACCCCAGGAACTGAATGCAGTGATTAATACAAGTCTAAGCTGTCCATGTAGAGCTACATTCTCATTACATCGAAGAAAGAAGCTCCACTGAAGACCAAGGGGTTTTCCAAAGGAAAATTCCTGAGGAGCTCTCAATCCCCTGCTGATATGAACAAGACTAGACACACATCTCAAAGATGCAGCTCAAGGAGGCCTGCAAAAGTCACAGAAGTTATCGGGTAACACTCAGCTCACATGATCAAATTTACATTCAAAGTTATAAATACCAGGAACAACCTTCTATTCATTTATTTGTCTTGTTGCTCGAGTCATGGTGGTTGATCAAAGAACATGGAAAAATGATTAGTTAGTAGGATCTGTGTTGCCAGAAGCTAGCTTACATTTCCTAGGTACCCAAGATAGCCTAGCAGAACACATTAGAACCAAAAATCTTCTCATTTCTAGCAGAAAATGAATGATCGGTGCAAAGGAGGTGGCATATTTAAGCAGAATACCATGGCAGACAGGTAAGAACAGAGCCAGCAGGGTAGGACAGCTAACAAACCCCACCTAAGACTGCCAGCAGACAATCACACACTGTCCTGGATCAGAAGACAGACCACAGTCTCTCAGTAGGCAAAAGGCTATGGGAAGTTTGGGTCAGAACAAGTGTGGTGAATTAGGGTAAGAGAAAATGGCTCCTTGGCCCAAGTATGGAAAGGAAGAAACACAAATGGAAAATGCCTTCTTTGGTTAGACTAACTTATGTTTAGAAACCAACTAAGGAAGCATTTTGGTCTCAGCTTAGCACTGTCCCTGTGGGTAGCCTCACTTGTTTATTTTGCCTTGAACCTTCCAACATCCCCTCTGCACAAATCATCTGGCTTTCAAACTCTCGGGCGCTGTCGTCTCTCCAACCACAGCTTGCCGGCTCCTTCACAAAGCTCCAGGCCTATTATATTTCAGCCTGCTTGTCACAAAGCCTAACAAGCTATTTCAATGGCTTCCTCACACTTGAGAGTTACTGGGCTTTTAGTGCTTCCTCACCCTTACTTAAAAGGAGACTGTTATTGGAAAACCTAATGCATTCAATATGACAGGGCTGGGGTTACAAATCTACTTGTCTGGTTTCCATTGACATTTAAAAACAATGTTAGTGACAAAAATGTAATTATTCCTAAATGATGGAAACAAGGAGCCAGGCGTACTGAATGAACTTTTTTTGAACCTCTATTCATTTCACTTCAGATGTTGGCAGAGGGTTTTGCTGGTTTCTATTTTATCCCAACCAGTTTATCCATGTTCCAGACTTTATACGTTCTGCGGCCATAAAGCTTTCCTGTGGAATTCACCCAGTGCCACAGAATTGTGCTGGAGAAACCCAGCACGCCTCTGAAAAACAAGAGAATTTTCTTGCGCTTACAAGTACAGATAAAGTTGAGAACATGCACCGAGCAGATGCTGCCATAGTTTGCTCACCATCAGTTTTCAGGCTGTCTTAAATTGCAGTTCTGAAAGATGTGAACCACTCCATCTATCTCAGCTGGGGCTGGAAGGATTCCCCTCTTCCAGTCTGTAGAATCTGCTGATTTGTACCGTGCCACGGAAGTTCAGCACTTTTGCTACAGAACTCCCTATTTTATCACAGTCTAATAACCACCACAGAGTCACAGAACCGTTTTGGTTGGAAGAGACCTTGGAGATGATCAAGTCCAAGCATTAACCCAGCACTGCCAGGTCACCACTAACCCATGTCCCTCAGCACCACATCTCCACAGCTTTGAAATCTCTCCAGGGATGGGGACTCCACCAGTGCCCTGGGCAGCCTGGGCCAGGCCTTGACAACCCTTTCTGTGGAAAAAAAATTCCCTAATTTCCAATCTAAACTTCCCCTGGTGCAACTTGGGGCCATTTCCTCTTATCCTATCTCATCATATGGGAGAACAAGAAAACACCACCTTTGCAGACAAAATGAGAGGAAAGGCCGGCCAGCACGTTTTCTACCATTCCCTAAGAATAAGCAGGTAGGGATCAGAAAGTACTTTAGAGTCACTATCACAAGCTTCACAACAGACCAAAGAAAATTCAAGATATGCTTCATTAACAACCGGAAATGAACTGGGCCAGGGAGGGGAAGGGGGGCAGAAAGAGGAGTCAACCGTCAAAACCATTAAGAAATGAAAGGTACTTGTGAGATGCCATGACAGCAGAAGTTCCCAAATTGAATGAAGCATGAAAACTGCTGCAGGAGTAGGACACAGGTGGGAGTCAAACCTTTTTGCCTAATTTTGTCTCTGATGTTCTGAAATGATTCCAGCAAATCTTTTGTACCCTTTCTTTGTGCCTGTGTTTCACATCACAGTTAACTCGTAATATTTACCTCACAAGGATATAGAAAGGCTTGAAGGTTTTTTGAGATCCAAGACATGGCTTGGGAGATCACAGAATGGTTTCGGTTGGAAGGGACCTTAAAGATCAAATATTGAAAAAATTGACCTTAAAAAAAGAAATCAAATACTATCATTAAAACCGTGAGCACTTGGGAGATGATCAGGAACACCTCTGTACAGAATTTCAACATCAGCAAGGGCAGTCTCCAGGCACAGGAAAGCTGCAACTGAAGCGCTGTGTCCTCAGGCTAATAACTTCACAGAGCCTGTGACCTCTGTTCACTTCCAGAAGCGCACACGGACTACCTGCAATATTGCACGATTAATCAATGCCTAAGTCCAAAATAAACTGAAAAAAACCCTAAAACAAACTTCAGAGCTGCAGTTTCTTCCACCTAAACCACAAAGGTCCAATAATCTCTTGGACCAGTAGGAAGAAGTGTTCCAGGAGTAACTAACCCATAGAGTAACAAAGTGCAAACCAATCTGCTCACAAACACTCAGACAACAGCACAGGAATTCGGCCTCAGAGGATGCAGCCTCACCAAGATCTGATGCACCATGGGCCAGCCAGTCCCAGAGAGCACCAAACAGGGTGATGCAGGGAAACACGTATCACTGCTCAATTAATCTACATTCCTACCCATTCAGACCTCATCTATATACAAAAAAAATAATGTGAAAAAATAAGGTAACGGAGTTGCCACAATTAAAAACACTGCAATATGGAAGGTTAGGTAATGTTGTCCTTAAACTAGATCAGGAGATTCATTTCCTTAAAGGCTCTGTTCAAATGCAAACTGCCAGTAGTGCTAGTATTAACTAAGGGCAGCAGGAATTTTGTCCCGTTTGCAACGGGCTGTCATGTTTTCAATCTCTGTGAAGAGCTGATGTAGTTAAGCCATGGGAAATAGAAGAAAGTTACTGGAATTAGTGAGGGTGCCTATGTCTCTGGGTTTCTAGGAAGGCTGAAGTATGAGAATTTCACAGATGTGGGAACTTTTGAGATCATTCCAGTTGAAACAAACTTGTAACAAACCCTGTAGAGAGGTTCATTCAACAGAATGAGCGAACCAAGAAAACAGCCATTTCTGGCTAGTTATGTGGGTATTAGCAGCAGCTGCAAACTCGGTAAACAGTTCTGTTTGCCGGTTGTCAAAGAGCTGCTAAAGCAGATGTGAAACTCAAAAATAGGTCACCAACAGAGAACATGCAAGGGAATGCATCAATACGAGAGCGAGCTGAAAATAACTAATGCTGGAACATCTCAGCGGTGTTTATAACCCTGAAGCGTGCCCAGCACAGAACTGCACCCGACAATCGGCTGCTTCACGTGATTCTTACGACAGGACCTTCCACAGGCTGCATGGTCTGCAGGGACAAGGGTGAGGTGCTGCCGGCAGCTGAGGTGTCAGACAGAAGAACAGGTACCGAACTGCACTCTGCTTTCCTTCCAATTATGTTTTGCGAGGCTTTGATTCCTGTCTTTTCCCCTCAAACTCTAAAATTAACCCAGACTGAGGTATCACAATGAGCCAAACGTGGAATTTGCCACTACAAACAGATTACAAGCTCGCTCTCTCTGACAGGCAGCCCTCTTGCAACAGCCATTCCTCACGGACAGGAATTGGGGCCAACACAGCTCTTATATTCCCTCTATATTTTTTTTCCCCTTCCGTTTTTAAAAACCCACAGGACCCAATTCCTCAGAATTCCGCCATATGGAGATTCACTTGGATCTACTGCTAGGGCTCTTGCAGTACTTAAACCACTTAACTTCCTTTATTACCAGATATATAATGGAACAAGATTTAACTCTAAAGAGTGCAGGGTAAGGAAAATAACACACCTGGGCTATAACAGGCCTATAAAAGGAACCTATGTGTTCTGCCATTCCCCAGTGAGCCTCTGTGGCTGGCCTTCACAGCACTCTGTGGCCAAATGCCTTCAACAAGCCAACTCTATAAGCACCGCAGCCTGAAACAGGCTCAATTCCCACGTCAGTCAGTTGCAAGGCAAGGACAAGACACTCTCCCACTTCTACTTCCATGACAACAGCAGGTTTTACCCCTCCAACACCAAAAGACATTGTATAATTAAGCATTAATAAAAAAGAAGGGACTAGTCAGACAAAAAAAAAAGAAAAAGCAGCTGTTGGTATAGTTGGCCCTTATGTGTTAAGGTCAACTCATATGTTTAAGTGAGAAAACAGGTCTTCAGCAAGCATTCAGCAACTATCTCTCTTCATTTAAGTAGCACTAACTCAAAAATAGCGTTTAAGACAGAAATATTGAAGAGACTTCACATTACTGATGTTTCAAACCAGCAACCAGGCTGCCAGAACTTGTTTTCTCTTCTTCCAGAAGAAGGAATTGGAAAAAAAACCCAACAACTCTTTGTGGCTTGTATTCAGTTGGAAGCCTTTGCTGAGGCAAATTTACGATTGCTTCAGCACAGAATTCTTATAGCCCAGAATCTAGGGTGAAACGTGGTAGCTGATTACCACGTGGAAACTAGTGACATAACTATTAACATCAACTAAGTGACAATGCTCAAAGGTGCTTTTTTTTTTGTAAGCTAGTAGGCTTTTATAAGTACTGTTCGTCTAAGCAATAACTCAAAAATCCTACAGCTACAAATGTGAATCTTGGAGGATGAAGCATGATGCTGCACTGCGCCCTTACGAAGAACAGTTTTCTAGAAAAAGAGGCTATAGAGAGCCTAGAAAGCTGTTACTTTCCTAGGAGGACATAAAAGGATTGTTTCACTCTTTCAGAAGAAATCAGGCTATGTACTTGCACTCAGTTCTTGGCCACATTGCTCCCTCCCCTCCTCACGGGGCAGCACATGAAACGCGTTTGGCTGCTGTTGTCTGACTGCCGGAGCTGCTTTCGTTCCAGTGGCCAGAGAGGTTGCAAAGAAGCATGGGTGGATAGGGATGGGAGCCCAGTTAACCTTCTGCTGACAACCTATTTGAGAAGATATTTTCTGTCCCTGCAGGTTGCAGTTCACGGGTAAGCCCTCCCTTCCAAAACCAGAGCAATACGTACTTTTACCAAGGAAATACAATGCAGACAAATTAGATAGTAACTACTTCAGAAAACTTGGCAGAAGTTCGGTTCACGTGATGCTTTCCAAATGTTCCATATTTGCAGAATAAAGATGAAAACTCAGCTCTTTGTAGCTTGAACTTGTCCATTTGGTTTACTGTTCCTTTTTGGCCTGAGCAGAACTTTTATATATATATATATGAATATTCTGATTTAACGCAGTAAACGCAAGTAAATCCCAATGCAAACATAGGACTGTTGGCTCTCTTGGTTTGGCTCCAAATTTGGGGTTTATGACATCTGAACTCTGGTTTCCAAAGTTGCTTTGAGACGCATTTGGTCTGGACTCAAAACTAATTCCATAAACTCTTTCCTTTGAATTTTAATTGACATAGTGACAGAGAAATTCTTCCTCAGACAACTCATCAACTGTTAGTCATCAGATCCTCAGTTCCAGGCAGACGCTAAGCTACCTTTTGTACTGTAATCTGTTGATAGATGGTTTAAAGCAGTGCTTACCCCAAATTTCCACTAGCTGCAGCATGCTTTGAACATTTGAAATGGCTTACTGCTACTTGCCTGCAATGGTCTGTGTACGTCTAGTAGAAGGCACGAGGAAGTGAATGATTAATCACAATCTTCCTGGTAATTGAGAAGTGTTGATGAATGCCAGGAAACATTGTAATGAGGACTGAAAAAAACCCCACAAAGGCAATACATTGGAAGCCTTATTGCTACTTTCAATAGAGGCAAAGTAATTAAGTCTGGTAATTAGACATTACCTTTTCAAAAAATAAATAAAAATAAGATACATTTCACGAGCTCTCCATATTTGCATGCAAAAATCATAAGCTGAGCACAAAACAACTATTGCACACAATCGTTCATCATCACAGCAACCCCAGCAGCTTTACCTCAAGATTGGTAACGAACACGGACGTACACTCAGCCAAATAATTTCTCTTCAACAGAAATCTTTCAGCCTCATCTCCTAAGCAGCTCTGGACTTCACATGCTGACTTTGGCAAAATAAGCAGAAATTATACTTCTGTTTTTCACTACTAGGAGATTATGTAAGGCACTGCCTTCATGCTGCAATGTGGTTCACACAGTCCCTGGGACATATCAAAGGAGAAAGCTGCACCTTTGCATGTTGGGGAAAAATGTCACAGTTCATTCAATTATTTCAGAAGTGTTACAAGCTGTTACTTATGTACACCAAGAAGTTGTGAATTAAGGTTGAGGATTCCCTCTGAAACAATTCAAGGAGATTTTGCTGCTCTATTCACACTGTACTAATTTCAGTCTCGTATTTTATAGTTGTTCAAAGTCTCATGTCCAATGTGGACTGCAAAGTTCCACGAATCTGGATGAAATAAGTTTTAGAGTTTATGCTTTAGCAAGCTAGCAGAAAAACTGGAAAAATTAGAGCCTCAGAAGAAAAATATATAGGGTTTTTTTCCACAAATAACCAGAACTAAGTAGGAAAGCTCTACTGCTGCCCTTGCTGCTGTCTGTGGTCTTGTATGGGGATAGTATAAGAAAAACATAAAAAGATATAGCAAAACCATTCTTTAAAGCAAATAGTTGTCTTATTTGAAGCTTCCATAAAAACACTTAAAAGCTGGTAACAAGTGGTAACATTTCTCTACAAAAATGCTGGCAAACGGGGTGGAAAGAAAGCGTCAGAGGGACAATTACTACTATTATTTTAATTCCAAAGTGTCCCTAATTGGAAATATCACTAAAAACATTCGTGCTTACAGGAGAAAGTTCAGCTCGTTCAACCCCACTGGGTGCAGAATTTAATCCTAAAGCTGAAACACAAATTTCATGGGTGATACAGTTCCCTCAGGGCTCACCT
Organism: Coracias cyanogaster; assembly: GCA_033124195.1. NCBI lineage: Eukaryota > Metazoa > Chordata > Aves > Coraciiformes > Coraciidae > Coracias > Coracias cyanogaster. The sequence continues at coordinate 11,758 of JAVSBS010028890.1, read as the reverse complement.
TTAGGGGCAGAACATCAAAGGACCTTATAACCACAGTGCTGAAAGGCGTTCAGCTCAAGATACTTATATCTGCCCTGTGTAGGTCACAGCAAGTGGGTGCTTGAAAGGGTTAAGTATACAATGAGCAGTAAATCTGCTTTTCAGAAGTGGAAAATAGAAAAGGATCCAAGAACTAATCTTTTTAAACTGGAAACTACAAGTTTACACTAACTGCACTTGAAGCTATACATTAAGAAATTGTTCAGAGATCTACTAAATGTATTGTCATGTCTGAATTGAGTACTAAGACCCTGAAAAAACAAAGCTGTTTAAAATAAATTTAATGTGAAAGCCATGAGGTCCATGTCAAGACCAGAGCCAGAATGCTGGGAGAATTTTCAGAGGAGTATACATTGAAATGAAAATAAAAACAAAAGCCAAACTAAGCAGCATTAAAACACACCCACCAAGCATCCCACTCACCCTCCAGCATCATTTTTCATTCTTTTTTCAGAGGTGAATGCTCCCTTTTTCAGAATGAAAACGTTCACAGCTTGTACGCATCGATTATAACAACTTATAAATATGCTACTGATTAAAATAAAAGAAAAACAAGCATCCTGGACACTTGTTTTGACATTTGAGAGAGCTTCCCACTCTTTTACAACTCTCCTATATTACAACTCTCCTATATATTGTTCAGTCTCTGTGTGTATCACATGAGCAGCTGTCAGGCTTCTGAAGCTCAGTCTCAGGGACAGAGTACCACCTATCCCACCAGTGGTATGTGTGTGCATGTCCACCCCTGCCTGAGTTTGCAGAGGACAAAAAAAAAAAATCTTCAGAGAGCAATGAGGGAAAAAAAAAAAATTAAACACCCTCTTCCTTGTATAATAACAAAAGATTTTAACATACACAAAAATCTGCATCCTTCTTATCCCTCTTATTACTTACTAAGACCTTGCAGTTGAGGAACGTGGTCAGGTAAAAAGTGAGCCTGACAACATAAGGAAATAATTCTATTTGGGAACTACTGAGCACCCATTTGTTTTTGTCCTTTCCTCCCTGCTCTTCCCCTGCACAGCACTGTTGCTCTGCAGTGGTACCTTTAGAGGGCAAGTTCCAGCCTTTTTCCTCAAGATGAAACACAAAAATCTCCAGTTGGAGTGTCTGAATAACATCCCAGGGTAGTAACAAGCCATTTCCCCACAGCAGCATCTGCATTTCCTAAATGAAGTTACTAAAACCCAGAATAAAGCACAAAGTAAAAGTGGTTACGCTGTGAGAACATAACAGGCAGATGTGTCGCTACTCAGAATGTCTACACAGACAGAGATTATTTTTAAGCTGCAGATGAAAGAGAAGTGCCTGGTGGGTTACACAGCAATATGCCAACAGGAGAAAGAAACCACCATCCAAACAGCTGAGATGCTACAAACCTCAATACAGGGCTTAGCACGCGGCAAGAGGACGAGCTACACAAAATTCCCAGAGAGACGTACATAGACAAATCAAAGCTTGAGAGGAAGTATCTTAATTCTGCGTATGAATAGCTAGCAGGTCCAAGGAGATCTTTGGTCCTCTAACGAGCAATCAGAGGTGTTGTCTGTGGCTTCCTGGGCAAGACCCAGCCCAGGCTGCCACCGCTGCCCCTGTGCAAGGCAGGGTCAACCCTCAAGGCAGACACACCAACTTGAGCAAGGGAACTTACTTCTCACAGGGTATGGATGCTTCAGTTTCACGAGAGACAGAATCAATCGCATTGACCAGAGGATCTGTAAGCAGCATTTTGAACGCTCAGCCTGGGCGGCGGGGGCCTAGGCCAACCTGGAGCACACCCACCGAGACCTGAGGCTCACAACAGATGCAAATTCCAAAAGAAAACAGCACATAAAAGGTATGTGTTTTTGTAACCTTTGCCATGAGAAATCTTGTTGAAACTTATATCAATGCAGAAGAAAAAAAAACCAAACCACTCAGGATTTCCTTTTTAACATACTAGAGACTAATTGAACAGATACAGCCTTGTTCAAGCCCTAAGCAACACTTTATGGCACATGAGGGATATAGATTCATTTTAATTTTATTAGGTAGTTACGTGAAATAAGGTGATTGAGGAAGAGGCTTTATCTAGAGATAAAAGCTAAGCTATTTTTTCCTCCAGTATGAAAATGTTGCTGTAAGGATGCCAGCCCGAAAAAAAAACACCACGCTATAATAAATGCAGAAATACTCCCAATGATTTCATAAGTGCACGCTGCAGGCATTCAGAGTAGCTATAATCACTATGTGTCACACTGGTAACTATGTGGTACTTGCATCCACTTTGGTGCAGCAAAACTATGAAACGTAGCTAAATTAGAGGGGAGACAGAAAGGGGCAGTAAACCTGAAAGGGTTTGGAAAACATTAATGAAAAGGTTAAAACAATTGTTTGTTTAGTCAGAGGAAGAAGTGATGAGAGATGATAATAGGTTTCCAAGATGTAAAATGCTGGGTTTTTAAACAAGGAAAGACTTCACATGACCCCTAAGGTACCTTTACTACCCTGGAGATAGTTCATGTACTACCTTGAATGTGATTTTTCAGTAGAGAGGATTTAGTTAAATATTAGGAGGAAAGCCTTTCTATCCATAAGTATAATTAAACAGCAGACTCAGCTGCTCAGAGGGTCATGATATCCTTCTCATTCGAAAGTTTTAAGGTAGAAATTTCTCTCCCAGGAGAGTTTAGGTACAGATCCTGCCTAAAAGCCGGTGATGCAGGAGATGACTTCCTGAAGGGTACTCTGGTCTTGCATTTCAACAGTGCTCCACAACTTGGATAGACACCAAATCACCAATTACCATCCAGGTCCTTATTTCTCCTACCTGGATAGCCGGCCTCTTCAGCACTTCAGCTCCATCAGCAGCTAACACTGGGTGGCCAAGCACTGGGACAGAACAAACCCGTTCCACATAAAAAGCCACATTACTCCACATAGTCATTTTCACCTCCACACCTCCTCAGCTGGAGCCCCACCAGCCACTGGTCTGGCTCTTCCATGGGCTGACACCAGGATTGCAAGAAGGGGCACCGGGCCAGCCCTTGAGGCGGGCAAGAGGGGCTGCTCCAAGCTGGACCTGCCCTCAGGGCCACTGAGGCATGTGAGAGAGGCTGCTCCGAGATGGACCAACCCTCAGGGCCACCGAAGTGGGCCAAAGGGGCTGCTCCAAGCTGGACCTGCCCTCAGGGCCACCGAGGTGGTCTGCTCCAAGCTGGACCACGCTCACGGAGGCAGCCCTGGCTGCTGTGCGCAGCACCAAGATACCAGCTCGAATAACGAAAAAAGGGTTACAACACTTTTAAAAAAAAAAAAAACAAATTCGAAAGCGAAGTTACCTCGGTGTGGCGCTCACAGCAGGGCCCTGCCCCGTCCTGCGCCCCTGGCGCGGCCGGAGCCCGAAGGCGCGAACGCGGCCGCCGCCAAACGCCCCTGAGGAGCGCGGCGCGAGCGGCGCGGTGGCGGCGGCAGCGCGCCCCCTGGCGGGCACGGGCGGCGCCGTCCGCCCAAGGCTGAGCCCCCGGGCGCGGGGCTGCAGGCCGCGGAGCGCGGCCCCGACGGTTCGGGAACAGGAGGCGCCAGGCCCCAGGCCGGGAACGGGGCTGCAGCGCGGAAGGCCGAGGCACGGCGCTGCTCCCGGCTCCGCCCGCTTGCGCTTTCCCGGGAGGAACCGAGGGCCCGCTTCCTCCTCCCGCCTCCCAGAGCCCTGAAAGAACGGCTTCTCAACCCCTATCCTGCTACCGTCAGCCGTTAATATTGCCAGCTATTACCGTCATCTGCTGCGACCTGTTGCTGTAAAGCCATTTTGACAATACCAGCACACTTGGAAAACTCAAAACCAGGCAGTCAGCCTCAAGTTCCAGCTCTATTCTTGATTTATATCTTCTGATACTTGAAATCCAGCTGGGCCGGGTCTCTCGTTTTCATTTAAACTCGCACACATTTGAAAGCCATCGGGCGCTCACTGCTGCTCTGGAAGCCTCCCTGTCAGCCCATGTTCCATACCTTCAGCGTTTCTTTGCTGAACCTGCTGCCTTGAGCTGCCGCCTCAGCACCTGGGCATGGAGGTTTGGCCAGTTTGGTGCTGAAGATGTTTCTCCAGGTCACACTGGACGCTGGACTGTGATCCTGCAGCTGGTTATGTTCTGTTAACAGCTCCCGTGGGGCTGGAGCCGTGAGTCTACCAATAAAATATGAACACGCTCATCATCCTGTTATGCGAGAGAGAACAACTTCCCCGCAATTTAATGGAGCTGTTTAAACAAGCACAAATCTCACAGAATGTTTGTCCTCCAATTACTCCAGAGACGGTTCAGCGATAGCAACTTCCTAAAAGAGATTCAAGGACGGCAGAATAAAACACCACAAAAAGCTCAATTGATTTCCAAATTGCAACCTGTAGAAGGTCACTTCACTGCAAAAAAAGTTTTGTTACCTGTCCTACATGAAGAGAAGGGAGCACATGCACAAAAGCCACAAGTCCACTCCAACTGACAGACGGAACTGCAAGGACCAACCAGTTTCAGCTTCCTGCTCTGGCAGCTTCTTTGTCTAACCAAGACAAGTCCCCCCCCACACCATCCTCACTCCCATAGGTCCAAGATCATAGAATCATTTAGGCTGGAAAAGACCTTTAAGATCATCCACTCCAACCAGAACCCTTCTCTACCAAGTCAACTGCAAAACTGTGTCCCTAGACATGGAAGAGCTCATGCTTCCAGTTTAATTTCTCCAGCTAAAACAGTCCTTTTGCATGGTTATAACTGTATCAAGCTAAGTCGCCAGTACAACCACTACAGAACCCAATCTAAAGGGGCATGGCAGGGGGTCCCATTTCTCCCCAGGAAGGAGAGGGAAGTTGCACTTCAGCAGCTGGGAGATCCTCACTAAGGTAGCACTACTACTGGGAGCCTAAAGAACTATCCATCCAGGGAAAAACTAGACCTGCCACCTGCTCAGATGTGGGAAGTTAAGAGCTACAGCAGCACAAAATATGAAACTGAACCACAGCAGCTTGATCAACACCCAGGTAGGAGGAACTTCATCAGGACTTTGAGGGGAAGACCAATGGTAACGCATGAACTGCCAACAGACCTCCTTTTACTAAGTAAAGTCCCACCAATGTCAGTCTGACCTAGAGAAAGGGGAGTTGTCCTGGCACTGAGTGCCAGAGACGCTTCAGCATTCCGTCATCTTCAAGTTTTTGATAAATGAGAAAGCTCCAGCCACAGACCTGTCAGCTTCTTACAATTTACAGACCCCACGGTTTTTCAACAGAGGTGCTTACTCCAGCACAGTAGATTTAAGCCCTGTGATAAGAGTCTTGCTTCTCTTATTTACATTTAGCAGATCCTTCAGAAATCACCCCAGGCCTTCAGAAGTCCACGGACCACAAGTTAAGTACTTTCCCAGACAAGTATATGCTTCATAGCCTGGAAAGGGTAGCACAGCCAGGCAGGCAGCCAGTCAGTCTTCAGACTGGGTTGTTGGGTTTTTTTGTACTAGCATGATTTAACTGCATCCCTTTATTTATATGAGGTGCTCTTGTGACAGAACGGGGAGGATTTACAGAGAGACATCAGGTATCTTCTCAGCTCCTCCTCATGGCCTGGATCATGCTGCCGCAGCGCCCTACAGACAGCATCAGAGCCTGTTTGCATCCTTTGCTAGCAGTAGATTATCAGTCAGTGCAGAATATACCCCAGGTGTATGAACGTGATCTTCAAGAGATCTTAATCCTTGTGATGTCATGGGTGCTACTCATTTACGTTTGAATTAGTGTATCGATATTTAAGTCTGGATGTCTGAACATGAAACAATGTATATAATAATTACCAATATACCTACTGCTTTAGGAGAGATACAAAGAAGTGACTGAAACAATTAATTTAAAGATTACAAACATCTCCAAGGCTGTTCAGTCACTTAAGGACCATGCTGCGAGCAGCAGTCTCACAGACTGAAGTGCACACCCTCTTTATTCTAGCCAAGTCCACTCCGTGTGCTCACCTCAGTGCTCTCCAGAACTTCTTTGTTCTCCTGCTCCACAGGAAGCTCTTTCCAAACTCTTCATTGCAGGGACTCATGTGACAAGTGGCTGGGTGAGAAGGAAGGGACAAACCAGGTTGTTCTACATCCTGCACAACAGAATAGCAGCTGTCTTTTTTCCCCCCTAGACACATACAATAAATTGCTGTGATGGAATTAAAACAAAAACATACCCACAAACGTCAGACAACATGAACCATCACTGTTTTCCTTAATTTACAAGATTTGTGTGAGGCAAGTCTCAGAAGTAACATTTCAAACAGGGGGAAAAAAGCGATTCTACAGCTGTAACAATACATTTCCTGTTCATAGTAGCTGGTCCCCTGAAGACTGGAAACTGCTTCTCTGGACATCGCTCTCTGCAGCGCATTGCTTTCTTTTGCCACCTTATCAGCGTTGTTCCCAAAGCACTCGTGTCCTTTCTGTCCGAGCAGCTTGCAGCTCTTCTCACGAAGAGGACAGCCAGACAGAACATCTTCCTCCTCCCCTCCACCAGGGCACGTTACTCAGCAACATCCTTTGGCTGAAGGCAGCAGCCTTGACTAATACTTTGAAAATACTGTTTCCTTGAAAAGTTCCTTTAAAGTGCACATCTGTTGTATCTCAGCTCCTACCTGTCCATCAGAATTATACCAAAATGCAAATTCTGTTTAGGAACTGAGTATGTTGGTATAGCAGCTGTCCCAGAGTCTTCTTTTGGGAAAGCCACCCTTCCCCAAGGGAAGGCAGTGCCTGGACAACACACTGGAGCAGAGACTTCACACCCACACGTCCTCATACTCACACCTCAGCCAGGAAATTGGAAAAAAGCCCTGAGAGATGCCCCTGAGCACCCAAGAACTAACGAGCCACATTTCCTAAAGCATGCAGTGAACTACTGCCAACATTTGTTTGGTCGGTCATTTTAAGTATGGGATGATTAAGTCATTTTGAGTTGGCCAAGCAAAGTACAGCACATTTACTAATTACCCAGCTAATTTGTACCTTGTTCGCCAACAAAAGCTGCTCCCCCTCACTACAGGAATCTCTCTAACTCTGCCCTCCTCTGGGTAAAGAATGGGGTGCAAGGCACACACATCAAATATCTTGTTTAAAATCAGATCTTTTGCCAGAAAAATGCTTCTTAATGACATCTGGTGTCTGACACCACCACTGCAGTTTGCTTCCCCTGTATCCTGCAAGAGACCAGCGACAAGGGAAACATTTGCCCCCAGTTCTTAGACAAGCGGCTTGTCTCTGTGCTATCAGTCTGCTCCAAAGCTTCAAGATAATGATGGAAAGAAGGGAAAAAAAATCTCTGAGACTCTCCCACGCTAATTTTAATATGTAGTATGCTAGCCAATAGGCTAGGCTTTAGTACCACAAGAGATTAACCAGGATCTGCAGCAGCACAGACAAGGAGGTGCATGTGTTCTACTGCCTATAAATAGGCTCTCCACTTAAAAACACAACCCGAACAGCCAGCTGCTAACAACTACACCAGAGTCCAGGCAGCAATTGTTGCTTGCTGAATAAACCTGTGCAACATACTCATGCTTCAGTTGGCAAATGATGTACGGATTAATGCTTGACGAGAGGTGATAATATTAACACAGTCACCAAAGAGGCAGGAGTGAAACATGCTAAGCATGAAAACAATCTTTGAACCAATGTTCAGTGGAGCTGTGAGCACGGCTTTCCAAAAAGGAGCATTTTTTTCCTCAGAGCTGCCACTGGCAAGAGCAGCAAGGCCAGGCCAAGAGGGGAAGGCTGCCTCCGTGCCGAGGGGCTTGTCTCTGGCCTTGAGAGGAGTGGCTTTGAGTCTTATCTCTGTCACAGGTTTCCCATGGGATTAGTTGCCCAATTCCGTGCTAGAGATTCAGCGGTTCCTTACCTATAGGGGTATTCCAAAGTACTGAAAGCAGGATATGCCAAATTTGTCCTAGCGCTAGATGAGGTCACTCAGAGCAGACTCGGGTCAGGGAACAGGAATGCAGGCAGAAGTTTGCATTATGTTAAGCTCAGCTCAGTCTGCCAGTTCTAAAGGACCAGCCCCAAGCAAGTCACACTGCAGGTACTCTATAAGAGCCTTACAGGATGGTTTGACAAAACATGAACCTTCTGCCAAGATCACGCCACATCTTGCACCCTGTGACAAACAGGTGGTTGACACCGGCTGACCAGATCTCAGTTCTGTGGTTAAGACGGAGTTGAAGCGGCTGTTTCATCCAGTTTGTGTTGCCTGTGCCAGAACATCTGCATCCCTGGCAGGCAAGTCTGGCTGTAAGTGTGTGAACCAGGCATACAGAGGTCCTTCATCATGTGAAGCAACAGGTTTGACACCAGAAAGCCCATCAAAACGAAACACAGCATAACCTTCCAAACTTCTCAATCATCTTTTTTAAGTAGTAAGGACAACATGAAGAAAAGATCTTTGCAGCTCCGTAATTAAAGCCTGGGGATATTTTCCATTACGCACACAAACATGGATTCTTGTCTTAGATCAGTCTTAGACTGCAACAACTTCCCAGGCTTCAGAAGCAAGGCTCTGCTTTAGCTAAGCAAAAGCAGAATTATGCTGAGAATTTGGAAACAGCAACAAAACAAAAAATTAATCCACATCCCAAACGACCCAGCAAGAAGCTTAAAACTCTTGAACAGGCATTGCTGATTTTAGCCATTGTAGATCCAAGCTGTCACACTTCTTTCTCCTCCTTGCTTTCAGCCAGAGGTTACTGTTTCTATAACAGGAAGGCAAAAACCTTGTTCTTGTATGTAGTCTTCAGAGGCTGCTTATGGCAAGAAGCTGGCCAAATGTAAAAGGTGTAAAAGATCACAGCAAAACCTGCCAGATCTCACCTGTCTGAGCTCTTAGAGAAACTAGCAAGACCACACTTTGAAATTTATTCTAGTATTGCTGTTTTAAAAGCTGGCCTAAACTTTATGAAGGACCATGAGTGCCCACTCTCCCACCACCCAGCATAAGACACCCTCTAACTAAGGGCAAATTGTGTCATGAAGGTTTGCATAAAATGACAAATTGCATTAAAAGCTTGAAATTCCTTTCAGAGGAAGCTAAATATAAGTCAATATACCTCAGAAGAAGAGCAGAGGGGCAGGGGAGATAACTGATGGTTGAAGGCCAGAGGGTACTTTTTACTCCTCCTAGTTGTGAGGCTCTCACCTCAGGACTGGTTTTGACATCTAAAGATATTTCTCCTTCTCAGTGCTCCAGAGCGCATGTCAGATAGCCATCAGTTCTAGAACAGGCACAGCATGAAATACTTGGAGGAGCTGACATTATATCAATAAGCCATATGTTCTTCTTTAATGGCCACACTGGGAGTCCCTTGTCAACAACAGGAGAAATTATCATGGATATTTAAAGACTGAACATTTGCTTAATTTACTCTAAAGAGAAACATTACTAGGACCATTATGTTGGTTGCATGTTAAACTATACACGGCATTAAAGATCTACAGTGACAGGTATGCAAACTGAATCAATCCCAAACGCATTGAAATCCATTTGCACTCTTCCTTTACAGGAATTCAAGTTCCAGAGCTCATAACATGACTGAATAATTTCATCAATCTATTCTTCACCTTTATATTATGATTACAACTGAAAGTCTCCGCTCATAAGTGTTCAACAAAACATGGTTTCCCCTCCCAATATCACCACTGTGCATTGTTATAAATGCACCAGGACAAACTGCTAAGACATTCCTGCAAGGCTTCCTAAAAATCATAAAGGCTGGATCTTCACAAGTCTTTGAACTGTGCTGAAAGCCTTCATTTTTAAGCATGTTTTGGTGTGTACATTTCAGTTTTCTCGGCTAAAGAGAGTACCCTGCAATTACACTTTGCTTTTACAATACCTCCAGCACTTCTGCTAAGCAGGAAAATGCAGATCCTTGATGCACTTGCCAAATTTAGGTAGTTCTACAGTTACACATTCTACATATCTATTCTCTGATCGCTACTGAAGTAATACCCTTTAGTAACTAATTCACCGAATTCCACACGTTAGCACCCTCAACAACAGCAGGCTGGCAGACACATAGCTCTTTTACGTTATAATGAGCCACACTGCAAAACCCAGAGTCGTTTGTAGAGGGAAATCAGCAGAGCCGCCCTCAACAGAAGAGTGAACGTGACGGTCTCATCACATGGCCCAAGCAAAATGTCGATTCAAAACTCCAGCAGCCTGGCAAGGCTCACCAAAGGCTCCACAAGCCCACGGCAAACTTTTGGGAGGTTCTACCTTAGGATTTCCCCTCTGATTGAGGTCAGGTCAGAAAAGCATGGGGTTGTTGTTAGCTCTTAGGAACACAATACAGCTCATGCATACAGAGGCCAGTACCTAAGTGTAAGAATCAGTTCAATCTTCAGGAACATGGTTTCAAACAGGAGTTAAGATGCAAGTTTCCTGCTGTCCTTTGACACATGGGACATTTTCCATCCTGACACAGCTTCTTACATCTCAGTGCTCACTGTTCTGGGCACCTGACAGAAACAGGGCAGGCTCTGCACCATAATGCCAATTCCAAAGTTGGTGTTTCAAGCTCTTACAGTTCTAGGGCACGGCGCAACGAGCTCTTCTCCAATGCAATCATTTTTGTGTTGTGTTTTAGGCTGTTCCTCAACACAGCCTTGCTGACTCCTTTCCCAAAGAATACATGATGCTGTACCTGTGCTCAGCTGGTTGTACTTGTCACTCTCCCTTAGTCAATTAGAAAAGTCATCCACGACGCAAGCTGGGGAAGCAGTGTGATCCTGCGCTCTCCTGTGTAACGTTGTTGCGCGCCACTAAAAAGAGCTGCTGCCTTCCACTCCAGCGATGGAGGCTTCCTGAGAATGAGGCGTTTCTATACTCAGGGTATACACACGATACACAGCACTCTACGTACGGACAAGTGGTGATATACCAGAGGGGAAAAGATCTGTACTGTTTCCCCAACCTAAAAGCTATCCCAGCCACACTGCTCCTACGCTTGTAGAAAATGCTCTTCAGCCTCCCGGCACCCCCAGCTTGAGCAGTTGTATTTTAACTCCTGGCTTTTTTTAACTCTATCTCCACAACTGCTTAAGCAGCTCTATGTTCATGCTAATCTTTTTTGACATGTAAGAAAGTGAAAAATGTTTCAGGAAAAATTTTCAAACCTCTTTGTTGTTTTTTATTTTTAAAAAGAAAAACCAACAAAACCCATTCTGTTTAAATAGAAGCAAACAACAAGTTTTTGATCTCAGGTCTCACATACGAATCTGGACTATTCCCCATTTAGAAAAATGGACTCAATGTATTTCTGAACAGCTTTTGCACTAGGACTGAAAATACTCTGTGTAAAAGTACAGCAGAGGACTTCAGGAATTGGGTGTGAGCAGCAGCTAAATAAGAGGGAGTCTTTCGCTGATTCTTAGATTACATATATTAAAAAGTTGCTTTTGTATGCCACGAGAACATCTAAAACTCTCAGCAGGACAACCTCCATTCTACCCAGGCTTATGCAAAGGAAGTTACAGCCCCTGTCCCACAGCAAAGCCAGACAACAGATGAAATGGAACAGGGGACTGGAACACCTGCCTGATGAGGAAAGGTTGAGAGACCTGGAGCTTTTTCATCTGGAGAGGAGAAGACTGAGAGGGGATCTAATGAATGTGGATCAATAGATGAGGGCTGGGTGTCAAGAAGAAAGGGGCAACCTCT
>JAVSBS010028889.1:78214-89643 GCA_033124195.1 Coracias cyanogaster | reverse complement strand
TATTCCATCCCATATACGTCATATTCAGTATAAAGCTGAGGGATCACAAGGGTTAAGCTCTCTTCTTCAATGGCCAGAGCCCAAGGAGGACTCTGTCCATTCTGCCTTGATCCCAATTCATGTGTTTCAGAATCCAGGTCCTGAAACTGGTTCCCATCAGCTACTGAGTCCAGTCTGCGACTTCCCCAGTGCCTGCTCCACAGCCTCAGTGGTGACAGTGATGGAACTGCCATAAAGGGGTGCTGGGTTTGTATATGTTGGGCTGGGGTTGTATTTGGTTTTTTTAATTTTCACTACTTTAACTGAAGCTGGTTTAGTTTTCTTTTCCAATCCATAAATCTCTCTCCCTTTTTCCCTTTCTCTTCCCCTTCGGGAAGGGAGAGGAATTAACAGAGAGCAACTGTTATTCATGTAGTGGCTGGCCCAGCCTCAAAACGCTTGACAGTCACCTAGGGGCAGGAGGCTTGCTTTTCACACCTACAGAACAGCTTGTGTAGAGAGTGAATTACTGCTTGACTTTCTTAGTATCCTCCTCAGCAGCCCCACCTCAGCCTTGGATTTCCTTCAAGTGCATCTCTCTTGCCATGTTGCAGGGACTGGCAGAGCATTTGCTGTGGTCAGCTGACACCTTGCTCAGAAGCACCATTACAGACAAGCCAAGTCAAAAGATGACAGTGATGCTTCTATCTCTTTGTGCCGTACCTCTGTTAGTTTCAGGATATTTTTTTCACCTGTTTGTGGTAACAAGCCCTTTGCTGTTCCTTGGTGCAGAGCAGACCTCCCCCCCATAGGTGCATCTGCTATGGATCTCCAGCAAAGCCATGTTCTCCCACCCCTCCTCCCCTGCCTTTGTCATTGACCATGAGATGCACAAGCCAATGCCGTGCAGTGCTGTCTGTGAGCGGGAGGGTTTCTGGCTGCAGTTGAGCACTCTCTCATCTGAGGTTTGTGTGCGCCCTTTGGGCCAATAAACTGGATTCTATTTCAATATACCTCATGGACGGAAATGCTAATTGTCCTCATTACTGATGGAGGAAGAGTCAGAGGAGGGGCTGCTGGTGGGAGGGAGGGAAAGGAGGCTTACAAGACTACATGCAAAGAAGGTGAATTAATAATGCTATTTGCCACCCTACCATGTGTCTTTTTACCTGCTTGCAGTCTGGCCCTTTCTTGCTTAGTGGGAGAAGAATAAAGTCTATGTGGTCCCTGAGAAAGAAAGGTTTGTTTGAGAAAGTCAAACACACCGCATGTGACTCTGCTTACACTTTTTGGCCTTGCTCAATCTGCTCCAAACGAAGCAGTGTGGCACTAATCCTCACACCTGCTTTCAAACAGGCTCTGGTCTTCCGAGCCGCGGGGATGTTGGCTCACTTGCCTCTGCCCTCATGAGCAGGCACGGAGGACTGGCAGGCACAGACAGTATCCTTTCCTGAGCCCTGTCCGAGTCCCTAGGTTATTTTCTTTCTTTCTTTTTTTTTTTCTAGCATGGCCTTCTGCCAGGCCAATGCTCTCAGCAGGGAGAGCTGGACAAGGTCAGGCCACGTTCTTTGCAAGCCACCATGGGAAGGCAGCGGCAGGTGCCAGCAACTAATGAATGTGTGCTACGAGTGGCTGAGGGAGTTATCATTTGCTGATGTAGATGCCCTAATTATATTCTTCGTCTCGATCAGCATTCCTGGTCTTGGGCAGGAATGTGACCAGACATGAGCCAATCCTTTCTTCAGCTGTGGCTGTAGAGTGGGAATGGGGAGCTGGACATGGCGAGAACCACAGCTAGTTCAGGGGTCTCTGAAGGCCCTCTGGACAGCCCCACACCAAGGGCCAGGAGAAACAGAGCTGCTATTCCCAGTGTTGTCACAGGGAAGACAGTGTGTGAGATGGTCATTTTGTGGGCTGGAGGAGCTGGACTTCTTTCTGAAAGCATAGTCTGGAGTTCTGCTGAGGGCGAGCATGAGGAGAGCTGAGGCAGCAGACTCCTGGGGGGTCAGTTGCAGGTGTGAGCAAAGCCCTGCCATCGTACCTCTCTAAGGCCTTTTCAAAAACAGTTGGCTGCTTAATTATCACAGTAGAAGAGACATTTAAGGCTTTGGTCCCCTAGTCAGCCTTCTCACTGGTTCTGGGTGGCTCAGATTTGGTCATTCGGGAGTACACAAGAGACATGTTGTTCAAAATCCAACACTAAACATTTTTGGTTAAGGAATGTTTTCACAGCTTCACAAGAACGGCTTTGGTGGCTTGCCAGATGGATGGATGAAGCATCTTCTCATGACATTTGAGTTTGCCCTGGCCTGGTAAGAATAATGCTCTCCTTTTAAGTACTAAATGTCTATTTAACAGGAATGATAGAAGTTTTAGATTTGGTGTGGAAAAAGTATTCTGACCATGATATATCCATATAAAGAACACTTGGAGGCTTTGTAGAAATAAAGACCTCATCTCGCATCATTTTATGGATACCCTTGGATTTCATTAACTTCAAGTTAAGACCTTGCAGTTGGCAGCATGACGCTCATAATTCAAAACCAATTTGCGTGTTGGATTAATTTCTCACCAGGAGGTATATTTAGCTTGTTCCAAATGAGACGAGCACTTTAGACCATGTCAGATTATCGGGATTAATAAAACAGAAACAACCAGAATCATGAATCATATGCAAACTGTTAGAATTTTACTTAAAGTAATTAGAATATGAAAGCTATTGGACAATATTAGAGTACAGATCCCTCCCCAGAGAAAGCATAGATCATTCTTTTTAACAATGCAAAAACATACATCTCTGTTAAATACATAAACAGCACTCAGTTTTAATGCAACATGTACTTTTATACTTTTGACCTTAGCAGTCATTTTAAAAATGTACAAAGTTTTAACCTTCATTGGTCTCTTTAAAGAAAACCCATGTTTAAAGCAAAGCAAAATGGTCATTGACAAAAACCAAACCAGTAGCTTTAGCATGTGTACAAATTACAGAAAGCAACATCTATTTTGAGAGAAATCAACTGGAGTTCTACAAGTATGACAGAAAATGATGCATGAGGTAACATTTCATTTAAAATCGAGGATCCCTGTACTGTAGTCCCAAATGGTACTCTGGCTTGACACCTACAGTCCTTGCAAAATTGACTTAAGTAATCAAGGATGGCTTAGGCACACTGCTTTGCATAAAGACAGCTTTATCGTGAAAGAAAGAATATGAATCTGATACTGAAAGATATTCTGAAAAAAAGTGAAAAACAAGTGATACTTCTCAGGTTAAATCTGCATTTTCCTAGTTCTTGTTTTACCTTCAAACTACAGACATGAGCTGAAAAACAACAGGGCTTTTTCTCTACAGAAAGGTGTTCAGAGAATTGACCTTAATCCCAGTGCAACCGCAGCATGCCCTAAGGGGTGTCCAGCTACTGCTCTTGCCTCTTTCATTGTTGTAAGCCTGCTGAGAACAGAACAAGATGTTGTCCTGCAGAATACTCCACAGTCAGAGGGCCAGGTTAGGAAAAGACGAGGCCCCCCAAACATCCTCTCCCTTCTTTCCTGAGCAAGAGTCTTCAGTCTTTGGGCTACCCTTTTTTTTAGGATGCTGCTTCCAGACACTATTCCCCACTTCCAATTTTAAAAGTGTTTCCATGAAACTAAAACAAAGTCAACTTTAGAGAACCCAAAGGCACAATTAGAACATGCAAATATCAATTCAGTACTTTTAGGCATTTCTGTGGCACTGTCTCCTGTAGTACCCAAGCATCTTTCACCAGCATCAGTGAATTTTATCCTTATAGCACCTCTCTGAAATTGGAGAACCTGCTATCCTTGTCATATTACTCTACACATGATGCAGTCTGAACTCACACCATGTGGTCAATTCTATCCTGAACCTCTGTTCAGAAACTGCATCTCCACTGAGAGCTTTTCTGGGGGTTACCTTTACACACTTGGTTCTCCTCCATGATGATTTCCTGCTGTGAAGACAAAATAGTCCTTGTCTTCTGCTCTGCCCTTTAGGTTTTGTTCAACCATTGTAGTTTCTTTCTAGAGTGACCTTGTGGCTGTCCCTGCTCTAGTATGCAAAGATGGAGAGAGCAGGATGCGTGAAGCTTGCTTCTTTCTCCATTGCAAAACGTGTGGCACATTTTGCTATCTTTTTATGGTCCTAGCACTATAAAGTTCAGCTTTACCTAGTAAACTAGTACCTAGTGACACTGCCTGATAACCTTGGAAGGCCAGTGGACCTTTCACTAAAGATGATAAATGAAGGGGTCACAGTTCTTTCTGCCCACCACTATGGTCCTTGCAGAGTAATGCAGTGCGGGTGCTTGCGAAAGACACTTCAACACTCTCATTTGTGGCCCTTTCTCCCCTCGCTCTCCACATACACACACTCACGACTCCACACGTGCTTGCTCACATGTGCTCCTTCTTGGGCACTCCCAGAAGCTTTCTGTCCAATACAGATGAAGCAAGGCTTTCTCAAAGCTTGGGAATGCTGCTAGGCTATGCTGCCCAAACACCATTAAACACATTTCAGCCATTCCACCTCACAGATCCAAGTCCTTGGTCTCCAGCTTGGATATTTGAGGCCTGTGGTAGTAACATGCTCTGCCAGTGTTGCAGAACAAATAATACAAGCAGTGTACACGGATCTGACACTGCCTGCAGTCCCAACTTCAAGCTGACTAGCAAGGTGCAACATCTATTTTTTTTCTCCTACTCTGAACAGCCTGCTCTGGGAAGGATGACTGCCGCCAGCTTCTGGCCAGCAGTGGAGTGACAAGCCATCAAAAGGCATCTTTGTAAAAGGAGCTCTGTGCCTCCTGCCTTAAAGCTCCCTCCTTAGCTTATCCTCCCTCTCAGCAGATGAGCTCTGGGGTCCTCCAGCCATTCCTGGGTCTCTTACCATAAACCCTCCATAGGCTCCTGGCTTCAAGAAACAAAGGTGGAAGCAACAACACCAAAAGCTGATGTTTCTGTTACCTGAGCAGTGAGAGAAGGCTCAGAAAGATCAAAATGTGACATGAGCTAAGCTTGATTGTCTTAATGACAGTGGTGGGGATTTCTGCCCAGTTTAAAAAACAGAGGTTGAATTTTTCATCTTGGGCCCATGCTTTTTAGAAGTATACGAGATATTGCAGGTAGATTTTTCTTAAACCTAAAGTGAAGTGCACTTTATCTTACTTAAAGAATGAATAGTTTTATTTGAAAAAGCTTGCTGATGGTAATAAGTAAGGGTATGCCATCTAAAAAAATGCCTGTGTACCTTCAGCTTTTTTGGAGGTTTTTCTTTTGCAATTTTGTGGTGCTTGCAAACTGTGGAAAAAATCATTTGATACAAATAATCAGTAAACTTATTGCCTGTAGCCTTCCAATTGTTTCATTATAGCTTAGGAAGGATTTTTGTTTATCATAATAGGACATAAAAGCAGAGTTACATTAGTCCTGCTTTGGAGAGCAAACTACAAAGCTGAGCAATGCATGTTCATTCCAGGCTCTGCTGTTGTCTCTCTGTGTACATTACTTTCCACCCAGGCAGTATTCTCATTAAAAGTTAATGCAATTAAAATTTTTTTTTTCAATTCTACAACTTTTTTGTTGCTTTTCGGTTGTGTTTTTGCTGAATTATGGTTAAGGCTGTTCCAATTTTAAAATGCATCCTTTCCTGAGAGGATTTATATGCTTTCATTTGCAGACAGGCCAAGCTGTTTTATTTGTAAATGTAAGTATTTATTTTGCATTACCTTGATTACAAAGGGGATTTATCAGAAAGGGTAGGTTTTTTTTAAAATGCTGAATGATGCACATGAGCAGAGATGGGAAGAAACAGGTAATAGATGTGATTGTTTGCTTGTTTCAGGCGGTTTTGCTTAGAGAGTTAATTGAAGACGTGCAGCACAGTACTCAAATATTTCATCTGCAGATACAATAGCTTATTTTTGCTTTGCCCTCCTTGTGGGCTCCCAGAAGGTGGGAGGGTACTTTACAGCTGACTCTGCAATATGAAAGTTTTGTCATCAGCAAAAGAATCTGTGCAGCTCAGATTTTTGCTCAGATATTTTCATCGTAGAGCCCTAGTAGGCACTGTCTATCAACCCTGAACTGAGAGCAAGCAGCCTCAAGTCCCTTAAGACGAAGGGATCTCTCTAGGTTCGTGACTGACTCAGAGAACAATTGTCATCTTGTCTAGCCCCCTGCCACGCTGCTCAAAGCAGGGCCACCTTAGACCTTGGATGTCCATGCTCATGTCCAGCTGAATTTGAAACTCAATGGCTTGTCCCTGTTATTCAGGCTCTCCAACTCAATAAGTTATACATTTAATTGTGAAATATATGAATTCTTCTGTTTCCCAGAGCTTCAAACTATTCTGTGCTGCTCTGGGGATGCAGTGCTAACTTTGTGGGAACAGTTGGGGTCATGGGCTTATGGATCATTAGAAAGTCACAAAGTGGCTGGAGTTCAGCAGTGAACTTTAATTAATTCCTTTATTTCTTGATTTTAAATACAGACGGCCCCCAACTCCTTCTACTTCTTGGCTCTCCTTTTCAGCTTAGCAGTTGAAAAGTAAAAAACCGTCCATCAAAGAAGAATTTTCTTGTAAGCTACTTTTTAATCACAGCATTACTTGACATTCAGTCAGCATAATGATTACATTTTCCTTTTCAAAATGCCAACAGACAAAGTAAACCTAGCAGGAGCCTTCAGAAGAAAATAAGGGACCAACTGAAGCTACTGAAATAGGAATGATAGAAAATAATGATGAGGTAAAACCAATAAATTGATATGAGCAGTAACAAGGCTTGGTAATACTAAGGAAAACTTTCCCCTCAGGTTTACAAAGACAAAAAAGCACCTAAAGTATACCACAATTCTTCTGTTTTACTGAGATAGAGTGGACATCTTGATTATGAAATGCTGAGACTGACTCTCTAACTGTACAATTAACTTGCACAAGCTGCAGCCAAAATGCCCTTCTGCATGAGTATGCACTCCCAAGCCAAGCTTGATGCTCCATCGCTCTGCCCTCGTATTTTGTCTTTGGCCTTTCTGTTCAGAAGGTGCCAATTACTGAGAAGCCTGGCAGTGTTTTTGCTGAGGACTGCATCTACGCAGTGACAATTGAACTTGGCTCTCCAAAGCAAGTCTACGCAAGCTGTCCAAGCTCAGCGAGCCAGGGCTGGCCCTGCCCCCCGCACCCTCTGCTCTGCCATGCTGCTGCAGGTCAGGGCCATGCTTGGACCGAGTTTGCTGCTAAGCTGACAATTCTGCCTTGTTTCGTGACACTGTGGGGCTTTGCAGCCTTCAATTGCTTGAATACAGCGTGTTGCAGGATAAATTTGGAGCTTCTCTTCCTCTAGGGCTCTGCCACGAGCCCCCACAGCCTGCTCTGCACCGCACCCCTCCTCTGCAGGAGCTTGCTCCCTTCAAAAAAATACGGTATTCTGCACTTGAATTACAATAAACAAGCAAACACGGATGAGGGAAGGGAATCCTGATTTTTTATAGTTAAGTTGGTATTTGGGAAATGCCAATTCAATACCAAATTGTGATGACTTTGTCTTGTGTTTACACAATGTTTATGTGGTATCCCCCCACTGCAGCCCTCCCAGTTAATCAGAAGCAGCAGGCTATTATGTCGTGCCTCCACTCTGCATGTAATAAAACCTGCACACTGGTTTATTTCTACTTGAATTATCTTCTAGGATGTTTCGTACTCCTCTCTCAGATAGCTCCTCTACTCAGAAATCAATATATTTAGAAGTGGTGTCTTACAGATGCATTGCTCCTCACCCTTCAGTCCCTCTCCAGGACAGCTGCAAGGGAAATGGCAGCAGCCACAGCTCTGGTGTTTTCTGCTCTCTGATTCACTCATCTCCATCCAGGCTGTTGTCTTTAGGACGGATATAAAATACTCAACAGCTTTTCAAGAAGTCCTCTTTCTCTCCCACTCCAGATCAGTGATCTAAGTCATGCTTTAGTTTACTGGTATAAGGTCCACTTAAACGATGATTTATTTGCTCCTTTATACAGCTTAAAATTGCAATTTTTTTTTGAAATGGCTTAGTATTAGTCTCACATTAAGATTATGTTTAGACGTGAATCCTTGTTCCAATGAGCTATATAAAGGCCATAATAAAAATGCTTGCACAGCACTCTCATATACCCACCCATATACAGACATATGGCTTTCCAGTACACTGATGGTGGCTGCCTCTATGCTCAGATAACACCCAGCTGCATTCAAATCCATGCTGATCACGCCACAAAATCTGAGTGAGAGATGGAGTCGATACTGCTGCCTCACCATGCCCTGCACTGTCATGCCTTTGGCTGAGGCCCAGGCCAGCATGACCGGCATGCTGGAGCTGCAGGACACCCCGTTCCCATTGTCACTTTGCAGCCCAACACAAAACTATGTCCAGTGACTCCAGGCGCCTGAAAGCATCCTTTCTCCCTTCTTTTTAAGTGCAAGGCGCCATCCCACAAAAGAAGACGCTCTCGCCTTCAAAAGGTTTCTGTTTGTGTGTCGTGGCCTGCCCTGAATCGGCTGCATTCATCAGCTTGCCCTTCTTCTTGGGCTGCTCCCTCTCTGGCTGTGTGTTTGGCCAAACACTGAGCAGGAGCCAGATATAAATCTCTCCCGCTCAAAGGAAATATTTAGCAGCAAAGTAAGTAGAAAACAAAAGTCTTCTCTGTTACTCACCCAATCCTCTCACTCAGGGTGGCTCTATCTAACAAGCAGGCAACTGAGTGCCATGGCCGCCCCATGCCAGGGAACCTGCTGCTGCACCCAACGGCCTCGCACCGGCTGCGAATTGCAGAGTATTTTCCATCAAGTCCACTGCTTGGTAAGCATGAGTTGCCTGCTTAGGGCAGCGAGGGGGAAAAAAATGCCAAGGTTTCCTGTTAATTCTGCAAAAGGAAAACTCAAGACAAGTTAACACAATTTTACGTACATGTTAAAAAGCTGAGGAACATTAATCCACAGCTTATCAGTGTTCTGCTCTTCCTTCCTTAAGATGTCGGATGCAGATTAACTTTGTTCCTCTTTTTATTGTAACTTGGATTGTATAATTCAGTAATTCTCAAGAAAAGCCTGGAATGGTCACGTCTCCACATGAATACATTGAGATGACTCTGCTCTAGATCTCCTACCCAGAAACTTGACAGGTTTCTATTCTAAAGTATTTATCACAGCCATAGATAACCATTTCATAAGCAGTAATACAAGAGAGACAGCTAGGCCATTGCACTAGCACTCAGGAAAGTCCTTGTGGGAAGGAAGAGGTGCAGGGCAGTGGGTGCACCATCATCTGCCTGACAGAGACACTGGAACTGGTAAAGCTCTGACTGTGGCTTCAGCCAGGATAACCACTGCCCGCTCCCAGCCTGTAACCCATCAGGCTGGTGCAGCTGAATTTGCCAACTGGGATTCGGAGCGGTGTGATTTCAGGTGGTCGCTGAAGCTCCTGCTGACAGTACCCAGAAGCAGACCCAGTGGCTGCAGGGACAGGGCACGTGCCTTCCTGCCGAGCACCCTGCCTGCCCCTGCAGCGGGCACCCACACCGGCACAAGAGGCTGGCGTGGACCCGCTTGGTGCGGAAACATCAGCATGTTCTGTTAATCCAGCAGAGCAATGTCAAGAAATACGTGACCTGCAGGAAGCAGGAAGAGATGTGATACATGTCTCCTTATGTCACTGCTGGAATTCTTGCCCAAATCCCAGCACTCCTGTGCTCATGCACTGCAAAACACAAGACTTTTAAGTATTACCCACACAACTGAAAATTTATCTTTACCATTAGTTTAGCTCTGTATGACCAGTAAGTCAGTTTTTTATATTTGTTCATCTTCTATCGAAAGCCAAAGCTTCAGTGTTTCCTCTAATCTGCTTTCAAATTTTTACTTTTTGGTGCAATTACTACCTTGAAACCTACATCAGTAATGCTCAAAATTCTTCAAAAATACTGCTGCTTGAATTTTAGTCACGTACCAAATGAAATATTACACAAAAATATATTCTTGCTTTATCTCTACAGTTCCTGAAAAACTGCATCTTGTGGACTTGGATACAAATGCACTGGTGAAAACAAAACTTACATGAACAGAGAAGACCTCAAATGGCCACTGTGATCTTAACAGTCTATATACATGTTATATACATACGACTGTTTGAGAGCCTGTGTTCATGAATGTGTAGTCTACACACTGCACAAAGTTAGTCTGAGGGTGTTTTTTTTTTTAAAAATCTCAGAAACAAGGAGAACAACCTTGTGGTGGCCCAGAAACTGTATGGTCACTGGATTTAGTCTTACCCTCCTAGTGCCTCTGCTCATTAACCATGAACTGATTTTTCAAATCTGTCACTCAACACAGTAATTTCTACATTTCTTTCTTATTGCATTTGTACATGTAACAAATTGGTACAAATGTTTACAATAAAATGTAAAGTCCATTGATACAATGCCTTTCATGACAGCCACAACTGGTTTCTAGCCAACTTTGTTGTTTTTTAGAGACATTTTTAGCTGAACTTGGAAAAATAGGAAATGTATTGTAGCTTAAAATAAATGTACATAATATACAATATATATATTTATACACGTGTATGTCTACATACACATATATTGATATGAAATTTAAAGTAATGTTTAGTTTTGATCAGTTCTCTGAATGCTGGGACTGCCTGGAAAATAAATCTAGAAATAGAATTTGTCCACAGTTAAATAATAACTTCCACAACTTAGAAAAATATACTTTTACTAAATAAGGTTTAAATTAACTCATTTATGGATATAGCATGGAGGATAATGGTCTCCAGACTCTGGCATGATTAAATCTGAACATGCCCAGGCTACTACAAACCAGTAAAGACTGCTGCCCCGCAGCCAAACACAGAAGGGCACAGAAATAGCAGCTGCTGCCGCAGCCATCATTGGTGGCACCCACACCCGCTCTGGTTCGCTCACCTCTTTACATAGGCTTCATTTCCACCTCACACAGGTCACCCACACGACTTCGCGCTCTGTTACCGAAGGCCACTTTAACCGCAACCACACAGCGCCCGCCGCCTTCTCCAAGGACAGCAGTGGCTGACTGCTGGGAGCAGCTCCCCATTGCCACACAGATCTTGCCTTCAGGGCGATCATATGATCAAGGTCCCTAATTAAGGACTTGGAGGACCATCAATACTTGAGCTTCACCATACAGATCTTGATCTACTGCATAGGTAAATATAGCAAAATATATGTATGTGTGCATATATATATATAAGTATATATACATATACACACGTGTGTGTAAGTATGTGTACATCTCTGCACAAAAAATTTCATGGAACTATGTGTAGCAATGTGATATACCATGGTATCCTGCATTCATTATCTGATTAAAAAAAAAATTATATATATAGGCACCAGAAATAAGTATATAGAGCAAATCAACC
>JAVSBS010028889.1:29185-69738 GCA_033124195.1 Coracias cyanogaster | reverse complement strand
TGTCAAGGGTGAGTGTCAGGAGGATGGAGCCAGGCTCTTTTCAGTGACGTCCAGTGACAGGACAAGGGGCAATGGGTGCAAGTTGGAACATACGAGATTCCATAAAAATATTAGAAAAAACTTTTTCACGGTGAGGGTGACAGAGCAATGGAACAGGCTGCCCAGGGCGGTTGTGGAGTCTCTTCTTTGGAGACATTCAAAAGCCGCCTGGATGCGTTCCTGTGCGATCTATTGTAGGTGATCCTGCTCTGCTCTGGCAGGGGGGCTGGACTAGATGATCTCTGAGGTCCCTTCCAACCCCTAACATTCTGGATTCTGTGATTTTAGGGAGTAGATTCACCTATAGTATGTCTCCTGACTTGCTTTTAGTTCAGTTTGTTTCCCCCTCCCCTTACCTCCTTCTGCATGTCTGCAAGGTTAAAAACAGAATCAATAGGCTTGGGCAGAGTTACAGTTACACCTTCATTTAATCTCATCAAGAAGTGAAAATGAAACAGGAAAAGCTTTGGCACAGGCTAGCCACCAGCATGCAGAATGGCACTGTAGCTTCGGGCTGTAAGCGCAGTTGGCTGCAATGATTTTTTTACTGTAATGAATATTGCACTTGGCAACTCCAGTGAGGCTGAGGCACCTCAGCGCTTCAGGAGTAAGGATCTTGCTTGTGGAATTCTAGCAACAGATTTGATTTGATTTTTTGTTATCTTATGGTATGAGTGGAGGATGATATTAAAGGATAGTTTTGTTAAAGCCTTTGATCATTAAGCCAAAACTTCAACTGAATAGTGATGAGCACTTTAAAAATACAGGAAAAAATGGAGATACAAGGAGGAGAATGGAATACCACAGAGAATACATATGCCTGAGTAAACAGAGTAGTATTTGTTAACGGTCGTGTCATCTCTGTATAAACAACAGTAGCCTAAGTATTTCTGGAAGTGTCTTAATTGTTTGAACTGATCTGAAGTGTGCCTTTAACTGATCTACAGTGGTAGAATTTGAAAGACTTTACTAAATATGCCAATAATTTACAGCACCCTAAGAAAATCAGTACAGTGGTACTAGATCAGATCAAAGCTCCAGCTAGATTAGTATTGTCTCCCTGTTAAAGGTCACTGGGGGTTGCCTAAGGAACGAGCACAAAGAGCAGGACAAGTGCAGAGTTAAGAGATGCCCTTCCCCAGCTGCATGGTCAGAGCTGATGGCAGTTACGGCTTCAGGAGCTCAGTAACTGTGGTGCACCTTCATCCCAGGCAGTACTGTGTTGTGCATACAACTTCCCTAATATTAGCGATTTTTTTTTTTTCCTTCCAATCCAGTTGTGCAATAAAAAGTCAAAACCCCTCTCACTTGTGACTTAGGCACTCTCCATATATAGCTGTGCCTACTTTCATGTGGAAACTTGCTATTCTCCGCCAGCAAATTCAACACCTAGGCATATCAAAAGGCTTAAACAAAAACTCATAAAAAAATTCTGCTGCTGACAAGCCTGAGAGAATGCACCAAATCTTTTTTTTCAGTACAGAAACTATCAGACTGCTAGTGCTCAATCCAGGTTCTCTTTAATCTCTTAAGTACACTTCATGCATTTAACTTTCACAAATAATTATGACAAAAGACTGTTTGTGAGGTTTTGTTGCAGATGCTGCATGTGTGAGTTTGAATGTGAGTAGTTCTTGAAAACTAATGGTCTTTTCATAGGCCCTGCATCTCCTGGAAGCTATTTCCATTTATTCTGGTTGCTGACAGGGATTGCTAAACCTCAGAGACCCACTACATAATGCATTATAATACATTATGCTAACAAAGGCTATTGTCATGTGTACAGTAATCTGCAGGGTGCTAGACTGATTTGCTTTTCAGTGTTTGCAGAAAGCTGCCTATCTTCTGGGTCATTCATTGATAAATACAAGGCACATAAGAGTATTCCAGTGAGCTATGGACAACAGTACAGCATTTCTAGATTTCAGGGCAGTGTCCAGTTAGAAGAAACGCTGTCTGATGACATAGACACTATAGGGTCCTATGTTCCTCAGAAAGAAGCTATGGAATCCAAAATTGGTGTTTTAAAAAATAGCTTAGACATATACCAGCCTGGAATGACACTGGAATAACAGATTTATCATGCAGAAGGACACTATTAACCTGTTAAAGAGTTTTCTGTAATGAAATGCAGCTCATAGTTTTCTTCTGCAAAAAAACTCTCAGCAGATGTTTCCTATCATTTGTTGAACTTGCTGTATTTGCAGAAGCGTGGCTGTCCAACAGAGATGTTTTACCCTCAAAATATTGTTCTATGTATGGAGGATTGCATCTTAACTGATTTAACCCATGCCCTGTTCATGACCTGTCTATTCCCATTTATGCTATGTGGCAACCAGTGAGGGCACAGGAAATCTACTTTACACCTTGTCACACATTTCAGCTTTGAATTGCACCTTTGATCTTTGGGATAGTATCAGTAAGTTTATCACTTCTATTAATATTGAAGAATATGAGTCATATGATTTTGCCTTTTGAAGTGTGTCATAAACAAAAAGCAGCCTGAGTCTTACATGGTCCAATATCCTGATTTGCCAAACATCTCCATGGACTCCCTTTTTCTCACATAAATATAATCCTATGCCCTTTCAGAGCTTGTATCACACTGACGTGATCGGTTAATCTTACAGATATGTTCGTAAGTCAACAGAGTATCTTGTTCAGACTTGCATCAGTGTGAAAAACTGAATTTAACTCCCCTGTTCAAGATGCTGGGGGGGAAAAAAAAATGTTGAGTTTGTTAGTGCTTCTTATGGCTATTCCAAATCCACACCTTCACTGACCTTGAAAATTTAGTTCTCTAAATGACTGTATAGTAGTGGGGCTTGTGACTCTGAAACTTACCTACCATCTTAATGTTAAAGGAAACTGCACTTTTCTGTATTTTTATGAAGAAGAATAAAAGTAAGATCAGTTTTGAACTGTTAACTACTAGTACTGAAACTATAGAAATAGTTATTAGTTACACTCGGTTTCAGACTACAGTTGGAGTGTGTTTCTGTGTTGAATACAGCTGTGCAAGAGAATACAAATTCCTAATTCCTCCTGAAGCCCTCATTCCACTATGCAGTCTCTGAAGTAGATGAACAACATGGAAAGTGTTCAACAGGGTTCTTATGAAGGAAGGAGATCCAACAAATCATCATTTAATAAAGGCTTTTGTGTTTTATTGTGGACTAAGAAATAAAGAACTCTAGGTTTTATTGTAAAGACACTATTCCCTGTTGATAGGAAATCACATGTGAGTTTAACACAAAAATAAAGTGAAAAACTCGTTGCCATTAAAGACTCAGGCTTTTGTTTGTTTGTTTTTTTTAGCACACTACTATAAACAAACATAAAGTTCTTTGGAAGCTGTGGGGAATTGCTGGGTATGCTATGACACCAGAGGCCAGCATGGCTGGCTTGCTATGGAAGCTTGCTGCATACCCCAGCCTGGCCTGCACCAGAATGGACCTGTGGAATCCCACCCTATCTTTGCTGTAAATCATGTCAGAGAGCAGTCTTTGCACAGCCATCCCACTTTGGCAGTTTTGAGGAATTTTTGATATACAGCTTTTAAGACAAAAAAAAAAAAAAAAAGATCAGTACCAATGGAGATGCTGAAGGTTCTTGCAGTCTGATGTTGGGATATATCATGATGATGTGCTCACACATCCTGTCATTCTGAAGTGGGCAGAAAGCGGGTCCTTTTCTTGTGTGGGAAATGTAAGTTTCTCAAGACTAGACTTGTCAAAGCCCCAGAGAACCTGCCCTGACCTAAGATAACCCTGCTCTGAGCCAGAGTCTGGGCCCAATGAACTCCTGAGGCCCTTCCAACCTGAGCAATCCTATGATCCTATGAAGCAAAAAGCCCTGGATCTGTGTGCAGTAAAATGTCAGATCGCAGTCATACTGGAAAGCAGTTTATCATAACGCTGATGACTTGAATCACAAGCGCATTCTCTCTAGCAATTATCCCTCAGGGGCGTGCAAGTCAGTATAGATTTCTGTGAACTTTGTGTTCTGTGAAGGGTGGTGTAAAGCTGAAAAGAGCGGTCATAAAATTTGTCAAACAGCAGGGGGAGCAAAAGAAACCAGAGGCTGCCTGCAGGGAAAACTCAGTAACTTCACATCTTCTGAAATAATTGGTTTCTACAGATCTAAGTCTCCCCCTGCCTCCCCCAGCTTTCCTTACAGTTCAGAGTGACGGAGCACGACCTTCTTCAGAAATAAAGCTAGATCCAGCAGCTGCATGGTACACTGACTCTCTGATAGCATTAACATGATGCCATATTTGCTTTTGCCCCAGCTGCTGCTGGAAATCCTTAGGTGGTATTTTTCAGCTGGGATGGGTGACTAACTTGTTTAAGATAGTCATTATATCTCCTCATTGAATTGTGCTACTTTACTTTTTACAGAAAGCAGGATATTTTAGTGGGTACAGCTTCACTCTTAAAAAGCTCAAATAAATGAAAGCTGGCAGATTCCTACACTCTCCTTGAAAATGGTCAACTTCATGACTTAGTAATTTTCTTCTGTCCTAGGTTTCCTTCGGCCCTTGCTGCTTCCTCCTGTTTTTATGGAGTTTGAGCAGGAACATGCTGCAGTGACAATTTTTGGTCCTTCTTCTTGTGCTTGCTCCAGCCACTCATGCAGAATAGACCCTTTGTGTGAAACCTGAACAATCATGAAGGAGACCTTAGTCTCCACCTCACTGGAGCAAACAGAAATCCTTTGTTTTGGGACAAAGGCTCAGTGCGGTACCACGGATGGGACAAGGCCCTCGTGAGGATTTTATAAAGTCAGCCTCTGGTGCTCCAGCATCTTTCTGAGCATGCAGGAATGCTTCCACTCACGTCTGAAATAACTTTTACTGAAGTGGGAGCTAAATCTGACCTTGAAAAGGTAACAAGCTTCTTGAGTGACTGTCTGCCAGTATGTCATTTTCCAACTGTTATTTTTGTGCCAGCAGCCTGAAGATAAAGAAATAACCTGGGAGCTCAGAGACAGGCAAAATCAAAGCAGTGAAAACAAACTCACCCACTGGATGGGTGGTATTCTAAACGTCACGCAGGGAATTTCAGATATTGGCATTGTTGGCAGCTGGGGTTGTGTCCTCTGAGAGGGACCAGCTCCTGGCTGTGACATTTCGGCCCCTGGATTTCACTGCCTCTCAGTTCTATCATCTCATTACTCTAACAAAGCCCACTTGTAACATTTGATAATAAAACAATGCAGAGATGTAAAATAAAGACAGTCAACAAAAGATGGGAAAATATGAATGAACCTTGAACACAAATGCAGCGGCCTCTGCAATGGATTACACTTTTGGCTGCTTTTTGAGCTGTGACACTGAATGTCACAGATATACACAGTGGCAGCAAAACATGGTTCCTATGCACGTTTCCCTTCATTTATCTACAAACATTGGAGGAAGAACTGCACGGAAGGCTGAATAATGCTATACAGTACTTTGGTCCTGAGGAAAACACAGTTTGTACTGTTTCTTAAAGCTAATTGCTAGCCATGCCTAAACTCTTTGTTATAAAAACATATTCCTGAAAGCAAGCAACAAATACTAGGAATGCAAAGATATGCTGTGGTAGCTACTCTGAGTCTGAAGCTCTTCAGCACTACAGAGGGGGAATTAATTATTCCCACAAGCAGAAAAAGAGATATTCAGGGAAAATCTCCTGATGAGGAGAGCTGTAAGCATGACCTCGGACAGGGGAGGATGAACTACTGCTTTAATCTGGATGAACTGGACAGTGTACTATAAAGTACAATTGCTTTCAATTTGGTAAAAGGGGAATAAGGACAGGCAGCATTAATCTAGGATTTGATAGTGTGATGCATTGAAAAATTTCAATTATTATTCAAACTCTAAGGTTCTGTAGTCAGACTTAACTTCCTTAAAAAAAAACAAACAAAAATATAACCTTGGTCAGCTTTAGAAACCAACAAAGTGTCTCCCTGGTAACACAAGCCACTTTGAGAAAGTTCGCTCTTAAGTAATCTTCCACTTATAAATTCTAGTGCAGTGGCTGGTAACTGATGTGCTGGAACAACGCTGCAGAACTCTGGCCATGTTTGTTCAAACGTAAGTTCAAAAACTGAAAAATGTGAAGGCCATCAGAAGTCATGTTACTTTTCTGATCCAAAATTCAAATTTTTGATTTCTAGTCTGTGCAATGTTATAGTTTGAGGACATGAACAGTGATAAACTCACAGATCTCATTGTTCACATGAAAGAAATCATCATGATGAATCCTGATCTCCATGGTGCAGCTGTTTCTCTAGCTAGATAGAAATGCTACAGTGGCCAAATCCTCAAGAGAGAAAAGATTAATGAGGTTTATAACTGGGTGTCATATTGCATTCCCCTTTTGCAGGAAAGATGTAGAGTATCTAAAAGGCTAAGGAAATCAAAGCATAGCTTGTCCTTTTCAGATCCTGAGTCACAAATTCATGAAAAAATGAGGCTTTGCTAACTTCAGTCCATTTGTAACTACTTGTTCAGCTGCTGGGCTCTCCTGCACCATCACTGCACAAAGACTATACCTTTGGCTCTCTTGTTAGCTTTCAATATTCTCACATTTTACCACCTCTCTTCCAATCTCCCCCCCTTTTCCCAGTTCTCAACTTGGCCCTGGTGGGCCATCTTCTGAATGTCTCTATCAGTCATCTATACAAGAGTTGAGATGTGCAAGTGGGAAGGCTGCAGCATTTCATGAAGTTTAGGCATAAAGTACAGAGCGGAATGCCCAGAAGGGTTAAGAATGCAGTCAAATTGAAGAAATCTTTGAGACTGAAATAGTATTCTCAGAACAATTTATAAAGAGGAATGCTTTCCCCTTTGTAGGTCTCTAACAACACTGAGAAACTTCAAGGGAGGCTTCAAGTGTAGAGAATGTAACCTTGGCTTGGCACAGCACACAAGAAAAAACCTCAGAGTGTGTGATTGTAGATAACGTGAGAGCTGCAGAAAGTCTCCAGACAATGGCCAACTCAGTGGCCAATTTCCTACATGCTGTAGGAAATACAAGTTAGAGCAAGAGTTGCTGGCCTCTAAGGCACATGAAAAAGGAGTTCAATCTTAAATCTAGAAAATGAATAGACACAAGAGATGCCACATTGGCTCATGCAGTCCTTTCTTTGATAATGGTTAGTTGTAGTTTTTAGAGAAAAAGTACAGGAAACAACAACCAGAAGAAATCTAATCAGCTACTGATGGATTCAGTTGCTCCATTTTCAATTACGAAATAAGACAAAAAGTACCATATCCCATTTTTTCAGATCAGGGCAAGGGGATGGGTATGGTTACAAATACTGCAGGCTCACATACTGTAAGGTTTCCTTTAATGTAAACTAGGCCCCTTCATGCATGGGCCATGTGACTCAGTCATAAGGGCCTATGCTAAAAAGAAAGGAAGAGAGAAATTATCAGCCCTCTGTTACTCAAAAGTAGATTTGTGAATGTGGGGAGAAGAGAGTTACAAAGCTATCCCACGGGAAGTACACAACACCAGGGATAAAGAGAAAACCTGCCTGGGGTATCAACAGATTCAATTTTAGGACTCTGAGCATCACAACCTAAAACAACTGCAGAATTTCCCACTTTGGTTTCTAGTGTGATAAAGGACTTTTTCATTGAGAAACTTATTTTCTAGGTTATCCTTGGCTTTTGTCCTGTTAGTGCAGGTAATAAGGAGAGAAGCTGTCATGGTGCTGAGGGCATCATGAGCCCTGACCATTCCTGCTCAGCCCTCAGAGCTCCCCCCACCTTGCCCATGGCCCAGGACCCCATGTCAGACCCCTGGGGCCATCAGCCCTGGCTCCAGTGACACTGCAGCAGGGCCAGTCTCCAGCTCCTCACAGCCCTGTCCTGCCTGGCCATGGACCACCCTGAGCCAGGCCCATCCACAGGACCACATCCTGGCTCAGCCCCGTCCCAAGGGAGGTGCCGAATGCAGGGGCTGGAGCTGCCCCAGTGCCCCTGACTGCCCTGCTCCTGGCTGGGGAGATGGGATGAGCTGTGGCTGCCAGGCCCTGCCATGACTGATCCTGGCAGTCCTGGTGCCTGGTGGTGCCATGACAGGAGCCAGCCCAGACTCCTTAGGATGTCGTGCACGGATCACATATCTGCTAATGACTGTCACAGACATGTGCGTGGTTGCACAGTATGGTTGCTAATGCAGGTCCGCCCCAAGTGATAAGAGGGTGGCTTGACCAGCTCCAAACACTAATGCAAATCCATGCTATCTGGAAACAGAAGTTGGATTTACCATTATTTGCTCTGATCCCCACTACCTGCATTAATTTTCTTCCACAACTGCCTGTTTGTTGCTCAGAAGACTTATGCAGAAACAGTTTTCTTGGGGAAGATGCACTGTACGTATGTGTGTAAGCTGGTCTTTTTGAAACACTGCAGGCTCAGCAAAATTTCCCCCAGAATGTCAGCCTCTTGCACGGCTTCCCAGCACAGAGAAGGCTTTAGATCATTTTGTCAGTGTCACTACTGCCTCTGAGATTGCCCTTTTTAGTTCATACTGAGAGTAAACAAATCCAGCATGCATGAAAGTACCCTCAGCATGGAAAACCAGTAGCCATGTGAGGCAGCAGGGAACAGCTACTGCTGCTCTAACACGTGCTGCCATCCCCACCATTCACAGTAGATGAAGGATGCCCGGGGACAGGCTGCCATCCCACTGCATGAGACAAATGCCATTTTGCATTTTCCTGATGTGCCGGTTACCAGAATTTTTAATTCATTTTAAAAAAATGGCAAAAAAAGAAAAGCAGATCTTTGATATCTCCTTGCATGTGGAGGTTGACTTGAAATGAAAAGTAGTGAGAATTCAATAAAACAACTCTAGCCCTTAAGATATCTAGCCTGAGTTAATGATAGCTGATTTTATTAGTACTCCAGTACTATGACCACACTCCCTACTCCACCTAAAAGCAACAGAGCTTCATAAGAAAAGACAACTCACCTTTCTTGAACTGCTAGTGTTTTTAGCATTAGGTATAGGAGAAAATTTTCTGGTTGAGATGAAAGCCAGAGAGTTGAACAAAGGTTTCTTACCGTTAAGGACAATGCCATGCAAACAAAAGTGAACTTCTTGATATGTGTTGCTGTGACAGTGCTGTTGGTGTTCACCAATTTATTGCTGGGGTTATTCTAGGGTAAGAGAAAGAGATAACGAGCATTAGCTTGGCTCCAGACTACTGGGAGGCTGATGGCAGTAGGGTCATGGGTTGGACCTGACTGACTGCACCCATGTATGTCTGCCTTTGCTTGTTTGCTTTTTAACCTAGAGCTTTCTGAGTACTTTGTACCATCATAGAATATTTTCTGCTTAAACTGACAGCAACTGTTCCTATGGTCACTGAGGGCTGAGTAATTTCCCAACTTTTCCAAGGAACAAATCCTATTTAGCAAATTCAGCTTTTTAAAAGGGTGGTAGCTCTTTCTAAGGAAACTCCACGTGTTTTTTTAACCTTAAAGTTTGTAGTATGTTTTCACAGGAAAAACAGGATTTAATTCCTTTTTACCACAGAGTGGTACCAACCCCATACACCAATGAAGCACCCTTACTAATCCAATTAGACAAGTAGGTAATATAAACAAAGCTCCTGGAACAGCTGGCTCCATTAACGCAGTTTAATGAACAGAACATAATTAGGACTATTAGATGTTCCACCTTGAACATGGGCTCTGTACTCACATGGCAGCGAAGTTTTATTTAAAACAACAACAAAAGCCCTCTTCCAAATGTCTAATATAGCAAATGAAGCTGAAGATTTAAAATTGCCCTTAGGGAACACATAAAACCAAACCAAATTGTCTGTGAAAGGTAAGGATGGTATATTAAAAGCAGGGCACCATTAGGAGCCCTGCAGCAATAGGCTCTTGGGTCATCTATTGCGTTTACCCTGGGGCTGTTTGAAATACACAAGTATGTGCCCACGCTGATAAAACCTGTACCATGAGATGTAGTACAACATTTACTCATCCTTGGTGTAGCACAGGTAGAACAGTAGTATCTGTCACAAGGTCAGCCTCCATTACTGAAGTTACTCTGAAGAGAAATAGGAACTTAAAAAAACTTACCTTGGGAGTGGACAAACCGGATGCGAGCCCTGTGAAGGGCACACTATGTCACTCTTTATACTGCTGCTACCTCACTTAGCACATTTTATGCCAAACTGCTCTTAAAACATGCAACTCAAGTCCCCATTATATACTTTTTTGGCGATTAGATAAACTGTACCTATCTGTGCCCTACCCTAGCTTTTTCTTCCTCACAATTGTTCCATAAGAGCTCTATAAGAAGCCTTTTAACTGACATAAATAAAAAAGTCACAGTCGAATCCTGCCACCACTAAAGCTGTCAGCACGTCTTCCATCAGCTAAATGAGACCTGAATTTAGGAATCTTAGCTGCTGTTAATTTTCCTTGGCAATATTGCATTTGATTGTGGCTTGTAAGAGATGAGGTTAGCAGCTCCTGTATTTCGTGTCTGAAACCATTTATACCTTGCAGTTTATTGGTTTTGCATCTGCAGTTCCTTTTTTAGCAGCATGACCTCTGAGAAAGCCTGCATGCTGTATTTTATCTGATAGGTCAATTTAGCCGTACATAGGCAAGTTAGGAAATCATAACTGATTTGACTTTGTTTTGGTTTTAAATTCTCCTTGGAAATATAGTGGATCATATCAAACAGGGCTTGCTTCAGTTAAGTACATCCTGAAGCAAGCAAACACTTTTTTCAACAGTATTTGGAACCAGAAAGTTCAGTTACTAATTGGTAAATAAAGGGAAGGAAAGGATCTGGCATTTGAATTAGAGTGTCACAGGACGTGACTGTTCTTCGCACAACATATGGGCTACAGCATACCAGTTTTAAAACAGAGCAAAAAAAGTCTAAACAGAATTAATTTTGGTTATAGATATATACTCTGTGCTCAGTTCCAGGAACAGTCCTTGCATTATTACATAATTACATGATTTTCCAACAAAAGTCTTCATAGTCTTGGTCAGCTAAGTCAGTACTACTAAAATAATGTATGTTATCTGTGTAACTGTTAGTTACACAGATAACAGAAACAATCTTTGCTAAATATTAAGATAAGCGAATGAACCCAAACCCATTTGAGAGATACTGCAGAATCTAGAGCAGAGATGTGAGCTTGCTCACCCACTGACGGACACTTTGTGAGAAATAGCTTCATTAGCTAAGCAGCTACATCATAGTGGTTAAATGAGGACTTTTTTTAATCCTTAAAAATACAGCACCTATCTGTTCAAAAGATAGCATAATACCTTGTAACACTAAGCTAAGGTTAAAATCATAAATAAGACAATATCTTGAAGCCACCAGAAACCAATTCATTTTAACTAGGATTTTAAGAAAATGTTATCGGTGGGACAAGAAACAATAGGCATTAAAAGCAAAAGTAAAGAGAAGCAAGACAATAGATGGCCATTAATATAGTCCTATTTAATCTTCAGCTGGTTTATTTTTTACAGAATCTGTTACACTTGATTACAGAACAATGAACAAACTTTCTTCATATTTGTTGGGCAGAAATTCCTCTGACATCACTGAAGACACTCCTAAATGAAAATGTTGTAACAGAGAGAAAGAGGATGGGCATACACATGAAACCATACATAAGGTATTCATTACATTCTTAACATGGGCACTCACCTTGTCAAAAGCAGGGTATACTGCCCTGATCTCTGTCAGCCAGCCATACGGCATGTGGCCCACAGGATACGTAGCTGTCAGAATCGCCACTGCCTATGAAAAGGGACAGGGAAACACGAACTTCAAATCTTTGAACAGAACAGCTAAACTAACATAGGGTGCCATTTCCCACCAGTATCCCCACATTGACTTCTCACTGACACAGTGAGAAACCAGGGAGGTGACGGGAAGCTCTTTGTTTTAGGATGACTGTCAGAGCAGCCATCATTTGGCCCAGCGTTTTAAGCTTACAAAATCTTTTGTGCTCAGCTTTGTTGTTTCACCATCATGGATACTTCGGGATAATAGTTAACTGAGCTGGTGTGTGCCCCTCCGCCAGCTGAATACCTCCCCCTCAACTGCTCCTGAGTTGTTTCACCTACAGATACCTGAGCAGCAAAAAGCCTGACAGCTCACAGAAGCTTTGGATCGTATTTTGTAATTTTCATTTATATACATATCACTTGGTTATTCATAAGTAAAACAGTTTTAAGTAAGACAGACGATGAAACAGTAGGCCTCAGTGGCTGACTGACTTTGGACATCAAGAGGACTGCCTTGAGGCAGGAGGCACTTAGGAGACAAAAAATACCTCTCCCCACTTTGGTGCTCATCAATGAAAACCAGACAAAAATAATTCCAGATAACCATTTTTATCATGGGAAACAACTCGCTGCCTGCAATTTAAAACCAGGCCCTTTTGCACTTTCACAAGTATAGTCCAAATGGTACATCAAAGACAAAAACCTCCCCTACGTATTAATGTATGAAAGTCCCAAGGAAACTTCCCAGGATAGAGTGAGCCCTCATACTCCCGCTTTGGTAAGTGAATACTTCTGGATATATACAAAGCCTTGAAGGGGTCCTCGCCCTGTTTTGTGTGAGTGATTTCCTTTTTGGGTACCACTGAGTGGGAGGTTTTTCCTTTTGTGAGTAAGAATGTACACATTTTGGGTCATCTTTCTAAAAAGGAATACTTGCAAAACGTAGGAATTACTTGTGTAGTATGACATTCCTGCCCAACATTCGAACGTGCAATTTACTTTGGTCCACTGGAGTGCTGGGTAATTTTTGATTGGAATAAATCCACATTTTGGGTTGCTGCTGCTGTCTGGTTTGTGGGTGCCTCTGCAACAATTGGTGGATGACAAGCTGGACATAAGCTGGCAAGGTGCGCTCACAGTACAGAAGGCCAACCATGTCCTGCGCTGCATCAGAAGATGTATGGCCAACAGGTCAAGAGAGGTGATTCTTCCCGTGAGACCCCACCTTAAGTACTGCATCCAGCTCTGGAGGCCTCAGCACAGGAAAGACACAGACTTGTTGGAACGGGTCCAGAGGCAGGCCACAAAAATGATCAGGGGGCTGGAAGGACAGGCTGAGAGAGTTGGGGTTGTTCAGCCTGGAGAAGGGAAGGCTCCAGGGAGACCTTATTGCAGCCTTTCAATACTTACCGAGGGCCTATGAGAAAGATGAGGACAATCTTTTCAGCAGGGTCTATTATGACAGGACAAGGGATAATGATTTTACACCGCAAGAGGATAGATTTAGACTAGATATAAGGAAGAAATTCTTCACAATGAGGGTGGTGAAACACTGGAACAAGTTGCCCAGAGAGATGGTAGATGCCACATCCCTAGAAACATTCAAGGTCACGTTGGACAGGGCTCTGAGCGACCTGGTCTAATTGAGTATGTCCCTGCTCACTGCAGGGGGTTGGACTAGATGACCTTTAAAAGTTCCTTCCAACTCAAACAATTCTATGATTCTATCATTTTGCTGATGTTTCTGATTTCTGAAGAAAACGTACATCATGTCTTTCACATAGGAAGGGTGTTTATGATGCTCTTCCTGCAGCTGCTTGGAAATCTACTGTCATCCCAAGTTTTCTAGTCCTCAGAGCTGAAGTATGCATCTGTACTGAGAATTGCCTGACTCTCCTAAATCTAGAAATCAAAGTGTTTGACTGCCTTTTGTCTTCAGGTCCAGATCTGTTACCACCCACCTAAATTCACACTCATTTTACATCTGGCAATGGTAGCGTTAAGAAAGTCCTTTTTTAACTACTGCCATCTTTGTTTCACTCCTAAACTTTTGATGTACCTTTTCTTGGTTACTTGAGCCCATTTTCCCATTATAAATGTAATTTCTGTTCTTGCTTGGTTAAAAGATCTATACAAGCCATTTATAGATCATGTAGCAAGCTAATTTGTTCACTGTGCTGTTCAAGAAGAGTGAGAAAAGTAGTGATATCCATAGGGGCGAAGAGAGTGGGATAGATTCTTCCCTGCTAATAATAGCGCTAATAATGTTTAATGTACCTTGAAAATGTAGTTGGTCCAATGAAAACAAATTGAAATTTTACAATGGTATGCTTTTTAATTGCACACAGCTTGCCTTATTGTATTTTCAGCAGAATTTCCATCCATATTAAACCTAACTAGGTTAAATCAAGTAAGAAATAGAAGATATTTTTCTTATTTTCATTATGAAGTCCAAAAAGACTGTAACTGTTAAAAAAAGCAACATTTCACTACCATATTTGGTATTGTATGCTAGATTCCACTTGGATTAAATTATTGATGTTTTTAGCAGTGATTTTTCTTTCAGTATTTTTTTTTGGTGGGATCCCAAAATACGTGCAAGAAAGCTTTCCTGAATGTCTATAACCCATATCTGACAGGTGGAAAAGTCCCCCATGAAAGCCAACACCAAAACTAATGACTACTACATGGGTCTAGACATCCTCCCACTGAAACTGGCAGCAAAGGTACCCCAGACTTCTTAAGAGAATACATCAGGCTACAGTGAGCATTGGTGAAGGCTCTGC
Organism: Coracias cyanogaster; assembly: GCA_033124195.1. Taxonomy (NCBI): domain Eukaryota; kingdom Metazoa; phylum Chordata; class Aves; order Coraciiformes; family Coraciidae; genus Coracias; species Coracias cyanogaster. The sequence goes on along the minus strand of JAVSBS010028889.1, from coordinate 55,134 downwards.
AATACAATCAGAAGCCTGGGTCCCATCAGCTGTGGGAAACTACTGGAGTAATCTGAAATTCCTCAAGAGAAACAGACTGCATTTCATATCCCAACCAGGAGACATATTTTTTTAATGTGCTTCCTTACACCTCTACCCCATTCTGTGTGATGCACTGAGTGCTAACGGTGATCTCCTGTCAGTCTGCACAGCCATAAATATACATGACAGGAAACAGCACAACATGGGACTACTGATGACTGTACTAAAATCTCTGGGATCTGAATGCGCCAGAGCAGATGTACCTATATGTAGAGCATGAAAAGCTGGGACAGAGGAACTGTTCAGTGCAAAATTTTCACTGGTCTTGTTGAGGGTGAGGTTCTACTAGGCCTGGCAGGAATGCTCATGGTGAGGGTCCCAACAGTCTTCTTTTCAAGGACAAAGGGATTACTAAACAGATATTTTACTTAAGACAATACACTGACTTCTTGCCAGCACAGCTGAGATGAGAAACAAAGAAGTAACTCCATGTAAATGATTGTTTTCAGTAATGGAGAGCACCAACTGACTTACCTCTGTGGCTGAAGAACTGCCACCTAGGTCCCGGGAGACAAAAAGATTGACTATAGGCCTACTTATTCGCTGAGTCGCCAAAATTAATGCCAAAGGCCACCAGAAACTAAGCATCTTCCTTATTGTAGCCTCTCCCTGAAATACATAGGAAAAAATAAAAATAAAGAAGCAGGTTTGGAAAAAACATGCAAACTGAACAAAAAGCATGGAGAAAAGAATTTTTGCTTTGCCCACCCATTGTCAATTTGGTACATTCATTTAAATAATCTTCAATACGAGGAGCCTAAAATATTTTCACCCATGTTAGTAACACTGATTCAAAAGAAGCTGTGTCATGTATCTCAATAAATAATGCATAAAGTATCTATCTGCATAATTTGTTCTAGCTACCAGACAAAGATATGTGAAAATCAATCTAACATTGAAGGAAAAAGAGGAATTTTGAGACCTTCTTCCCTGTTAAATAAGGTGTTTCTACCATGCCTTTTTAAGTGAAAATGTTTTTTCCTGCAGGTTGGAGAGGAGGCCCTTCATGCACAGTGCTTTAATACAGTATTATAGCACAACAAGCAAGTTTAAAATTACTGAATTCGAACAAGTGCAAAGTATTAAGACTTACCCCCATTTCAGGCCCACTTCTGTCAGGAATGACATCGTGTATGTTTCTGTAGTATCCGAGACATAACGTTGTACATCGGACAAGTGCTCCCATGTATAAGGACAAGATGGGGATCAAGAGAGGCTCCCTGCACTCCAAGTGACTGTGAAGCAAAATGGCTACAAAAACAACCTGCAGGGCAAACAAATAAATGATTAGTAATTTGGGTTCAGCTCAGGGTCCCCCAACATAAAAAGGGCATAGACCTGTTAGAGTGAGTCCAGCGGAGGGCCACAAAGACTGAGAGAGTTGGGGTTGTTCAGGCTGGAGAAGAGAAGACTCTGAGGAGACCTAAATGCAGCCTTTCAATACTTAAAGGGGACCTATAGAAAAGCTGGAGAGGGACTTTTTGCAAGGGCATGTAGTGGTACAACAAGGAGTCATGGCTTTAAACTGAAAGAGGGTAGATTTAGATGAGATATTAAGAAGTTATTTCCTGTGAGGGTGGTGAGGCACTGCAATAGGTTACCCAGAGAAGATGTGGATGGTCCCTCACTGGAAGTGTTCAGGGCCAGGCTGGACAGGGCTTTGAGCAATCTGGTCTAGTGGTGTATGGGCGGTGGAACTAGATGATCTTTAAGGTCCCTTCCAATCCAAACCATTCTATAGGGGCAACATATTTCCTGTCTGACTCCAAGCTAGTAAATGAACCAACAACCATACGTGACTAATGTATCTATCTGACTTTCAGCTTGTGGCATTTGAAACTTTAGTCAGGACTCACCCTGCATTCAATCATACAAATAAGAAGAGGAAGAGTTAACATCACACACAAGCTCTATTAAACACCACTTGAAGGAATGGGCATGTGTCAGACTAAGAGCCATAAATAGGAGAAGGTTAGCAAGAAAGCCTGGCAAGGTCTGGCAGCAAGCATATGGCTGAGTGTCACCATTCCCAGGAGAATGCGCTATTCTGATACACACTGAGGCTAGAGACATGCTTCTAGGGTCAGCTTCTAAGCATTAAATTTTTTTTAGGGAAGGGGGGCAGTGGCAATTAATAAAGCCAGATGTTTTAAAGTATTCACTTCGACATTTAGAAGCAGGAAGTCTTATGTCATCCTAATTTTCTACTTTTGAGCGAAATCTCAGTATTTCATTATTCTCTCTTCAGCTGAGTGCCACATTGATGTAAACGAAATGGAAACTTTTGGGCTAATGAACAGCTGATAATTCAGTCTCATAAGATTAAACACTCAATCCAGAAAATGCAAAGGAATTAATATGATACTATACTCTTCGTTAAGTTCAGAGCTGATGGCATGCCTGTTAAATTCCAAATGTCTCTGAATGGGTGGCACAACTGGAAAGCCAACTGTGTTTGGTGCTGTGAACAGCAGAATCAAAGACAACCCTGCCAGGACTTGCTGGCATTCAAGAGAGTTATAAGAAATACAAAACACATTGTTCAGAGACAGCTTCTCTCCATTGCTAGAGCTCAGGAAATACTTTAAGAAAAATGTCACTGTGCAAATGTTTATTAGGCAGGCCACGTTGCTCATGAAGGTTTGCAAAACTGCTCTTTTGAGCCCTAACAAAGCATTATTTTTCAGTAAACAGAAGCAAAGTCAGTCACAGAGTGTGTATATGAAGCTTCTCAAGGAGAATTAGCTACTGCCTGTGCACCTATTGGTGTGTAGGGTGCAGATGTAGGTGTGGAGAGTTCTGGGGTATGGAGAGTGGCAACTTTTTGTTGTTCAGAAAATATGAAAGTTGTCTTATTTTTCACAACCCTGGCACCCCACTCACCAATCATTGTGGAAAGGGCATGTGTACCACAGTCAATATAACAATTTGTTTTTCTGTTCAGCTGCACATGACCCAACATGCATCTAGCATCAGCAAACTTTGTAGGTCACATCAGACCAAGAACAGATTCTAAGGGTTAAGATCATTTATAGTAATGGTATTATCTTCAGGGATTTAGTCCAGTACTGTAGAGGGGCAGACCTGCCAAATATAGAACAGCAGCTGACTGAATGGTTCAACTTGGTTTATGGATTGCTCATATTTAGTGGGAGGAAAATGCTATGCAAAATTGAACTAAGTGCTGCTGACTTCATATTTCCTTTGATGTTGTACTGTTATCTTCTTTCTTACCCACTCATTACACCATTCAGCTGGTAATGGGGCAGTACAGTAAGTGTTTTCCAGGTGCTAAGACTCTCCATTTTGTAATATTTTTATGTATGCTTTATAAAGAGGGCTGTTTACTTGTTCTCAAATGCTACAACACTGGCCATCAGCAAGGTGTATGAATGTTGTTTTATAAATGTCTAGTACAAGGATAGTTAACCACTCCCTCACAAAAGAAAGTTCAAACAACATTTGGTCTTCTCTGCATCACCTGGAGGCTATCACTACAGATCCCTCCTGCTGAAGTTCTGAGCCTTCATCTTTTGGAGCAGTAACAAGAACAGTGCCATGCTGGCAATCACTGACTTATGCAACTGCGTTTTACTGGACTAGATACCCTGTGCAAAACTGACAAGTGAACTGGAGAATCAAGCCTCCCTTCCCCACCTACAAGCCCCACTCAGGATCTCTGTGCAACCCTGTGAAGCATAGGGGAGAAAGCACAGGGAGGATACAGGTCTCTTTCAAAGCACTCCATCAGCCCCGGGATTGGAAGCAGCCATGGGTCTCTTTGCCTGACTTTTCTTTTTCCTAGATGTGCGCATGTGTATATAACTTGTTTCTCAGCCATTCTGAAACAGCACTGTGGAGGTGCTGGAAGACGTGGCCCTAGCCCAGACAATCCTGGTTGCCTTCTGACATTGGTTTGGGACTGACTTGATCCAGTCAAGTGAGACCAGTCTAAACCACACCTGTCAGCAAACAGCCTCCACATGACGAGGAAACAGCCAGGTAACAGCACACTCAATTACTTCCGCTGGTGTGTGGTTCATGGTGGAGAGAGAAGGCAGTCTCTGTGCAAGAGTTCCTGCTTAGGAAAGCATCTAGTTTGTAACACAAGGGACACAGTGACTGCTCAGAGGAGTCATTACCTGAGCTATGACATCTGAGATGGAGGCACATCCCACTAGGAAACTGTACTTGTGTTTCAGCAGAATCCCAGCATGGGTCCATGCCTGAAAAAAGGCAGAGTAGAGTTTGGGAAGTGATTATGGTATTTGTGAATGATTTCAGGTCCCATAATGCTGTTTTCTTGTTGTTAGATTGTACACAAACAACTTACAAAGCTCTTTTCCACCAGTAGTACCTGGCGGGAACCTGGGCAAATGTTCAGCCAGTAAAGCAGAGAAAGCACTGCTGCATTCATTACCTCATTGCCAGGGCTGACAGGGAGAATGGGAATAGTTTTAGACTGTATAGATAATTCTGAGCAGATCTAACACAAAACCACCCCTCCTTCATAAAACACCTGCTGCACAGGATGGGTTATCATACTAACTAATCTGCAAGAAAAATATGTTTATTCTCATACAGCAGCTGGATGCACCCCTGTTGTGTAATACTGATGGGCCCACTAAGTTACACAGAGTCCTGTCTGGAATAGAAAACTTAATCATCCAACTTCTCTTTATTGTCAGCTACCATTTCAAGCACTCTAAGTGGTAGAGAGAGTGGTGAAGGCATGCCATAAGGAGGTTATCCTTTACACAAGACGTAGAGGTGTTAAAGAGAGCTGCCATATTTTTACGTTGTGCAGGCCACAAGCACTAAGTCTGGTGATCTAGGAAGCTGCAGCCCATCCCATGTGTAGTTCTCTTGCCCAGACATTTGAGATATATTGGACTTAGCTGAGCTTACAAAAATTGATGGTGCCTCTTCAATAAATTTGCTTGTGAGCTCTGCAAGTGATCCGGGAATATATGGCAAATCCAACTCTTTCACTACAAACTGGAATGAGTGGACATATACACACAACCAGGGCAGCTCATCACAAGATGACCAGTGCTAGCACTTTTAGCAAGGCAGCTGACGTTTTTTACATTTGTCATCATCTCTGGATGTTCAAAGTCCACCCAGATGCTTTATCCAGGTAGCAGGAGATGATGTGCCCAGATACATCCAGATCTACTGCTTGAGGACACATCTTCCTTCTGCACAACTCATTTACCATCAAGTGATGGACTTTGTGAACTAAGGTCACCAAAGAAAAAAATAGCATTAATATTAAAATTCGATTCTGAATCAGGCACTCACCATGGCATCCATAAAAGGGAAGGCAGCAAGATAGAGGAAGGCCCTCCGAGTTTTGCTTCCCACTGATTCATCCACATGGTGCAGCTTATTAATAATGTAATACCCCAAATCGCTATATGCTGTAGAGATACAAAAATAGGCATGGATAATAAAGGTTACATATGGACTCTGGGTGGGATACTCAGCAGTACCTGAAAGATTGTGACGCCTAAGTGCTCAGACATGCATCCACTTAGCAAACAGCTGCAGGGGCTTCAGAATATTACAGCCTCACCAGCTGCTGTTTATGACTAAGGAGTGCTTTCATGGTTCTTTCTCAAGTAACCTTTGGCAGAGGAGTGATAACAAATGGCTGGGTTGGGAGATGGGGCTAGTGCATGCCACATCTGTTTGCTAAATGAACACACTGGTACTCCAGAAAATCTACTGCTCTTTCATTAACTCAAGGCTCTTTGTTAGAAAAGCTGATTTCACTAGGCGTTGTGTATTTAATGCGATTTAGTACCTTATAAATGCTAAACCATCTATTGTCACTGCATTCTCATGACATTACCTGTAAACCTGCCCAAAGCTGTAAAAGGACACTATGAATTGCAAAGGCATGCAACAAATCACACTTATAATTATTCCTCTCTCTTACACTGCCTAACGATCACCTCTGCTGGGACCTGTCTGAGCACCGTGCCCTTCACTGTACAGTCTCTGGGTAGCCTCGACCAGCCTTAGTTTCCTTCCTTATCTGGAGCTGGCATCTCAGGAGCCACAAGTCAGAAAAGGGCACCTCTGGAAGTCAGAGGGTTGCCACTTCCCACCACCAGTATGTTATTTCACTGTCCTGTTTCAACCCAGGACAAGAATTTTTAGCGTTGGGCAACACGCATCTTGCCAGGTCTCTCTTCCCAAGGCATTGGGTTGAAGACAGCACAGATGTAGGACTCACCACACAGCTCCCTAAAGAACTGCTTACATGTCTGTTAGTACCCATGTTATCCAGCTGTTTTAATAATCCCAGAGTCACCCCCATGACCAGGAATAACGAAGAGCTAGCTATGACTGGAGTTTCTGAACTATAGGGACTTACATAATATGCACAGTTAAATAATCCAAATAGTTTTTTACCTTTTATAATCTACATTCTAGACCTGCATATTATTACTTAGTTTCCTCTATACACTTGTAATAGCTGTTAAAAGAATCATTACGTTGTAAAGTTAACTTCCCAGCACAAGTAATGGCAGAATTACTTGTGCCTGAAGAATCTTACCTCAGTTCTCTTCCACTTGTGTCTTTTATAAGATAATTATTTCAATTGTGAACATCTATCTGATTTTCCATTTATATCAACTCTGTTCCCATTGTACAGACCTTCACACAGTGTATTTCAGGAAAATTACCCTTTTCATGCATGCAGGTCACATAACTGGATTGACAAATGCTAATCATCCAGTTTGATCTTTTTTAGCCTAAAACTATCTCTCATAATGCATATACAGTGTTTGGAAGCAATTAAAGAGGAGTTTAAGTCACCACTGTTTTGCAATGGCTATGGGATACAGAGGTTAAATGGTTAACAGGACTGAAAAGATTTTTTCAGTCTGAACAAGACAGTGTAAACAAGGCAGTAAAATAGGAGATGATATGACAGCACTGGGAACAGGAATAAGCCTTATTCCAGATAACCAGGACTAACCAGAAGATGCTAAAACATTAAAAACTCCCCCTTTCCCTATGCTGGTCCCTATATATATATATATATATATATATATACATATCTATCAGGACTATGACTTAAGACTTGCAGTCTCCCAGTTCACCCAGTAATCCCTGAGTTGCTTAGCCATTCTCCTGAGGCACTCTCCGTCTTGTTTCCTTTTGAAGGGGGTTGGGGAAGAACTTTAAACCAGGACTCCAACCTATTCCACATGTCAGTGAAAGCACACTTATCAGTTTTGCTGATGTCCATGAATGTTTCCATCCTCAGAAAGAAGGACTCAGCAAGATGAGATTTACTAACAAATATACAGGCATGTGTCTCTGAGCTGTGAATAAAGCAATTGCTGATGTAATTAGAACTTAACCTTGGCCAACCTTACAAACTTACTATGAAACATAGCACAAAATTAATAACACAGACAACAGAGCTGAAGAGTATTACATGAATCTAAAGCAGATGGCTCTTCCCATTCCTTGCATCATTTCAACCAAAACAGAGAAGTCCAACTCCAAGACAAGCTGCCTGTTTGCTCTCCTCTAATAATACCTCACTTATTCTGATATGTCTATGGATTAGTTTTGCTACAGAATTTAAGGAGTAATTGTTGATTTTGGCTCTTCCATTTGAGTTTTAAGACCCAGAGCTTAAGAAATGACACTGAAAACTGCCTATCTAATTGGATCTCCTCTTGCTTACACTGATTTCTCTAACAACCCAATTACTACCACTTCAGACATTCTTAAAACAACTGAATACACTCTTAATGATGCCAGCAGACTCAAACAAATAGCTGTACTGTAGTCATTTTGGAGCTGTCTATTGGCCAACATGTTATAAAGAAAACAAAAAGAAACCCTCATAGGAGGTGATACTATTTACTTCCAGACACAGAGCTACATATGTCAATATTAGCTTTACTGGAGGAAAAAACCCAATACTGTTTTTGGATTAAAGTGTGTTCTTTTTAGATGCATTCAATTTTCATACTTCGCTGTCTGATTTAAAAATGAGCTTGGAGACTTGAGAGGTAAAAATCTATTCTACTTCTTGTCAGGAAGATGGCTCACATGGCCAAAACTGGTGCTGGTCAGGGGTGGTCAGGTGTTTTTTCAGCTAAGTCATTTGGGCAGATAGGAAAAGGCCAATTTTAAAATAAATAAATAAATAGAATAGCAAAGCTTCATGTGGAGACAGCACAGGGAACATAGTTTTCTTTATGATTTTGATTATCCTGACTTAAAGCAGAAGCAAAAGTCTGTGTCCCCCACATGAAAGCCCAGATGATCACAGTGGTTTAGATTTTGTGATTTTTTTTCTTATATTAATAAATAAAAACAGCTTAGTAGCATCTCAGTGCAGACTGATTACTGCAATCATCTCAGCTCTAGTTCCAAAATTGCATTACTAATTTTCCCAAATCTATCAATGACCATTGGTCTCTGAAATACCTTTAAGTAGGCCAACATCTCACAAGTCTCAAAATTAGCCTGTTTTAACTTAAAAACAACCATTGCTACTCTAAAATCCACAAATGCTTTAGTCATAGGCTTTCTTCCTTCTCCCTTTGCCCTGAATACCTTGCTGATAAGAAACTGTCCCCGTTGTGGAAGGATTGGGGCTGCTGGGGAAGCATGTTACTGCCTTAGCAATGGCCATCTGAAGATGCTGAAGTAGGATACATTTTTAATGAATAGCATTTTATCCCCTTTTAGAAAGAAAAACAAGCAAGCCTGGATTATATTCTGATTTGTGCTTCTGTGCTATCATCTTCTTCCAGGGCAGACTGTTTAGTACAAGCCAGTACAGTGGGCACATCGGAATGAGACTGACTGGAAAAAATAGCTCAGGTTGTCATAAGCCACTCTGAAAATTCCAGTAGTATGACACTGGAAGTGGTGGGATTACATCTATGTCTTGCTTCTTATGCAGATTTTTCATGTACATGCAGTGCCCATGCATGTGGGAAGTTCAAAAGGATCAGTGGAATTACTTCAGCAACTGCTGAAGTTTTCCCCTGTGCAATCTGTGCAGGGAGTGGCCCATGCCCACTAGCTTATCAGTAATAAACTGGCACAAAACAAATCACTTTAATGTCTTGACCATCCTGTCTGCTATAGGTTTGCCTCGTTACTAAAGTTCCAAATTTTTTTTCCTTTTGATGACATATGACCCATCACATAGTTTTTAACCAGGTGCAGTGGGCACCAGTTAAGGATGTCTACTTAAGCAAAGAGGATGCTTTCCCAAAGTAACTTCTGCCTTGTCATTTCAAGAGCCTCAGAGACCTGTGAAAAGTAATATTAACATGCAAAAGGAAATAAACTTTCTCAGTATAGTAGTGAAAGGCTGAACAATGCTGTTTTATTGCCAAAGAAAATGTGCATGTCTTCTATGACACTGGTGTTAAAAGGACCCACTTAGTATGGAGGGCTTACCAGCAACACCATGAAATGCATTATGTTAGCAGAATGTTATATAACTTGTCTTCTCCAACAAGCTGGCAATTTTGTAACATGTCAAAAATATGCACAGACAGGCTTAGTGTCTCTAATCTCTTCCCTTACAGGCCAATATTCCCACTAAAAGTCAACCTCTGAAATAACGAGACACTTTAGACCCTGCCAACATAGAGAACTGCCAACAGGGAAACCCAATATGGTGGAAATAGCTGCTCTCAAAATAGCACAAGGGAAGGAAGGCAGTGTACTATCTTCTATTTCCAGATCACATCCGAAAAAGCAAATCCAGGAATATTGTACTGCCCAAGGTTTGCAGCAGCATTATAAGTGGGACAAGAATATTTCTTCAAATCCCTTTGGTCAAGGTCAACTTGTTCATTGGTTCTTACTGCTACTTGTACAGGGGAGTGATAGGAACTGTTGGTGAGGACTTTGTGGATGTTCACGGGAATGTGGTGGGATGATGACCTAGGGACCCAAAGCTAGTAACTGTGAGTTTGGTTTGGCTCAGCTACTCACTCTCACAGAGGATTGCGTTAGCCCCAGTGGGGAAGCGGTAGTGGGGAGCTGGTGCTGAAGCAATGAAGCATGAGTCAGGTGGGTAAAACAGTCTGTTTTGGTATTTTAAATAAGTAGAGGCTGCTGTTTGTAAGGAGCTGTGTGTGCAGACTGCAAATAGTCTCTATCACAGTTGGAAATGTGGTGATTCATTGTGGTCGCTGTGTTTCTACCATCACTTGTTTTCTTCTTTCTGACGTTTGGTACTCCTCCTTATTTCCTCGGGCTTTTTGTTCCCTGTTCCTTCCTGGGCTTCGACAGTGCACTGCAGACAGTTATGTCATCTTCCTTAGCCCTATAGACGTGGCATGTGGAAGAAATTCATTCCCCTGAGTGCCATTTGTTTCTCTTTTTCATCTGCTGAGCATCAGTAACCTGTGTTCATGCCTCCTGTAGATATCCTGTGGTAGGTTTGCAGCTGCTGGGGAGAAGTTGCAGGTCCTAGGAGGCTCCCTGTCTGTCACTGGACTCCTTCTCTTCCTCCTGCTAGGAAGGTTGTGCATCTGTGGGTCAGAGATGAATAATCAGGATTTGAAACAGGTTCAAAGGAAACTTGGAATATGAAACTTGGCAACATCACCCAGGCAAGTGGTGCTAGAATCTGACTAACTCCATTCTCTCAGGCAATCTGCCAGTCTCTGCTGTGGCCTTTGCATATTTTCAGGCACAGACAAGTTAAAATACTAAGAAATATTTTGCAGTCTGCCATCATAAGCAGCTGAAAGATTGTGTGAAGTCCATTATTTCAGGACTTTAAAGCATGGTAAGTACGGAATTATTTTTTCTTTTTTTACCTATGCAGACGCAAACAGTGCACTTCAGAGGTTCTGAACTAAGCAGGGCTCTACTTCTAGGCAAAGGCAAGAAGCTTATCTGCTATGTTTTTCAACAGTTGCCCCGAATACCTCCCTTCAATAAGAATTCCCACATGGAAAATCTACCGTTCACTTTAAATTTCATTAAAATCTGTTGTAATTTAAAGTAAAATGCTGGATGACTAGAAAATATTTCTTCAACCAGCTGGCAAAGCCAAAAACTTTGACCAGCACTGGCAGGAAAACAAGTGAGAAGAGCAGCTCTGGGGGCTGAAGAAACATTCCAAGCAAAGAAATATAAAAGCCAGACGTACAAATAACCCAAAGTTTATAATAGTGACTCAATAATGCAGCCTCCACTGTAAATATATTGAAGAAGTGACAAGTTGATACCAGTCAATTAAATTAACTTGAATGTATAGATTCAGTTTATAAAATTAGCAAGAGCTCATCCCTGGCACAGAGCTGCCATGGCTAGTGAGCTGTTACTGTAAGCATTTATTATGACCATAACATGGAATAAAGGTAAACAGCACAGGGCTGCAGCACCAGTGATGGAATAAGAGACATGATGGTCAGATAAAGTGGAGCGCTTGGGAGGCGCATAAAGCTGGTGAACACAGCTGGCTGCCTGTTAAAGGGTAAGAGCAGGGGGCATTCATATTTACCAGATGGCTCTCATACCTTCTTGGGCAGGAACCGAAACAGTCTTTCTGTTCTATACACTGACCAGCACATGCTGCTCCGGAGAGACTAACGGCCTGGTAGTGAACAGTGCCTCACTTCCATGCCACTCTGCAGTTTCACAGCAATTCTGAGTACTGCCATCACACTCGCTTTTCTCATCTTTCTGCAACGGAGTGACTCCCCACTGCTGGTCATACAACTCAACCGTCCTGCTTGTCAAACAACACATGCCTCCACAGACTGTTGCGCTACCTCCCTCCTCCCATCCCTTAGAGCTCCCAGGTTTTAGGACTTTACCTGTTGAATGCAATGCATTCTCTGCTTCTTCCTCCAGCATCTCCTGTTCCTTGTTGCAGAGGTCCAGAGGTTTCAGCTCTGTAGAATGCGCCAGAAGGTGCAGAGAATCTGGTGCAGTTCTTGGAGAAGATGAAGTTAAAAGTCTTCCAAGTCACATGTCTTGTTATTGCTGTGGGTGATGCTTGGTTTCATATCCTATTTCTCCAGGCTCTCAGAAACTGGTAAATCCTGTGTCTGCCTTACTTTTTATGTTCAATACATATTTCCTTGTGTATTTTCTTTGTTGCAGAGTACACTTAGGGACCTGGTCTCAGTTTGGCATAAAGTGCTCTTACTAACTACTTTTTCTCTTACAGATGAATTATTCAACAGAAGTGGATGATGACTAACACTAGTAGAGAATAATACCTGATATTTTAATGAGGATGCTGGCACCTACTTGCTTAGAGTTTTGTACTGTGAGATAAGTAGCAAAGGAATAGGTACAGATGGAGCACATTGACAATGCCATCAAGTTCTGACAAACGGCCCTACCAATCACAGCTTGAAGTCCTGCTGAGCACATTCGGTCAGATCCTGCTAGTTGACCATCACTACCTAACAGTAAGACTCAGCTATCAGCTTCATGCAAGCTGTTAACCTTGCCCAAGTTTTGCTCACACACCTGACTGAAAGCAATCAGCAGCATGTTTTGCTGCCTGGGAGGAGAGCCCTGGGGGTGAAATCTGCCACTTAACCAACTGTTTAAAAAGTAATAAAAATTGCATGGATGGGCACGATACCAGCCCAAGAGATTTAATCTCTTTTGCATCTCCTGTTGCACATATAAATGAAATCTTAAGCCTACAGATTAATCAGTTTGAAGAACAGGCAAAGGAAGCAAATTAAAAGATGTATTAATTAGACATGAAGTGACCTTACCTATTAGGGTATGAAATACAGCAGCTACAGCACCAGCCACAACCATGCACAAAACTGCTTTGGTCCTGTCTCGCTTGCTGTTCACAAACACCAGACCTACATTTTTGAAGTCACTCATGGGACCCGTGAAGAACTTCATCAGGGAGTATGCCAGCCCATAGCTGGCCAGCATTTCCACAGCATCTTCCTTAACAGCAGCGATGCCCCTATTCAAGGCCTGTTGAAACACAAAAGGGCAAATAATGTAGCACATGCGGAAGTGTATCAAAAACAATCTTCTGGTTTCTGAAGGAACAAGCAAGTTCAGCTCTCATTGTTTTCACCCTGAGTTGGACCTTATTCCAGCAGCAGTAGCTTGTGGCTTGTGACACAGGCAACTTCATAATTTTATATGGACAGTAAATTCAAATCAAGTATACTTGAAGATAAGGTAAATACCTATTTCTAACTATATAATGTAACTCCTGCTCTACTAGAAGTCAGTATCTTTCCTTTTTATCATCATTTTATGACCTGCTAATAATCATGGATGGTACAAGACCATTTAAACACTGCATTGGGGCCTCAGCCCTGAATTGAACAAAGCACAGTCCTTGCAGTCCACCTTTACAGGTAAAAACTCTGACATGATTATATGCTGAAATTTAAGAGGTCAGACTTTTTTTCAGAGTAATAAGCTTTCCACTACATTCCATATAATTGTTGTGAACAGCTGATATTATCCTATGTTGTTTATTATGAAACTAGGCCAAATATGCACGTGACTAAACATGACTCTTCTCCTTTAATGTATTTCACAAGGTTCTGATCCCATGTTCATTTATATCTCTTTGTAGCATATTTCAAAAGAAATACAGCACATGTATTTCAAGACATACTCAGGCTCAACTAGCCTACTAATTCATTCTAGGTCCATATTTAGGAAATGTCTGCCAATGAATCACAGAATTAGACATATTATTTTTAGAACTAAGGTGAAACATAAAAAAAATGAGTAAATTGCTTCGGATTCCAGCTTGCATGAAAATGCTTCTAAAATACGGAATAAAAATGACAGAATGATAAATTTTATCTGCAGTGTGACAGCATCAATCATCTGGTACACCCAGCAAACTGTTAAAACAAGATTAGATTAAAAAAGCACGAAGGACGAAATACAACTTGTTTTCACAAGTATTTAGTTCCTATGGTTTATAGCTGATGTGTGCTGACAGGGCCATGGCAATGAGGCCAACCTGGGACATCTCAGCAACCCTCCCTCCAAATCTGTCTGTCCACTTATACGGCAGTTCTAACACTGCTTTTTCCGAATGAACAAACCAGGCAGAGTATCAGAGTATCATCAGGCAATTGTAGGGAAGCCCTTCCATTTCAGATGTACGCATAGTCTTTTTGATGCAGTCTTTGGACTTTCTTTTCCATTGTAAGACCATATAAGCAAGCAACTCCCACTTGCTGCATCCCCACAGCAGAAATGAGCATTTTTCCTACTGTTCTTTCCTACTCTTTCTGTGAGACATGCTTAATCTTGGAAACTACAGCTGTGCTGTCAGCATAGCAATAAGATGTAGAAAATACCAATTTCTCCATCCTTGGTATCTGCCAAATCTCTCTCTCACAACAGTGCTCCGACCTGAACACCTGAGGGTCCAAACATTTTCATCTGTCTTGCTCCAGTTGGTCCATTCCTGAAAATACTATATGTTAGATATGGAATATCTGCAGTTGCTATATGCAACCTTTTCTGGGGTACAGATAATTCCATCTATTGCATCAATGCGATTCCAATTCTATTTAATCTGCAGGTGCTGAAACCACTAGTGGATGCATAAAACTGTACTCAATTTGTCAAAAAGACTGTGGCGTCTGAAATGAACAGTCAAGCTTAGCTGTCTTTTGTGATGATGCCTGTGGTGATGTTGAAATTGATATCAAGGTGTACACAGTTAAAATATTTTCATTTAAACTTCCTGAAGATGTTGAATCTCCCTGTTGCTGGTGCTGGTTACAGGCACATAGCCTTAGATTATGCCATGTAGAGGGTTCCTTGATTGTGGCTTTTCCCCCCCTCTTTTGACAACAGTGAAACATTTCTGGCAGCTTCAGTTTAAAGAGAAACTGCTAACCAACAAGCAGTCTGGTTTAAAAGCTTCTCATCACTGTAAACAGCTGAATTATTTCCAGCACAGTCTCACAAGTGCTTCCTTCCTGGTTTGGTCAACTACTGAATACCAGAGCCTGTGGAGGATGGTAATCCACTTCTGACAAGGTCCCTGGGATAAACACAGCTTTCAGAAATCATATTTTGTCAAGAGGCACTGCACTATGATCCCTTTGCCGAGAGATGAATCTATGCTGAGCACAGTCCTCAAGCCAGTGAAACTAGCTCTGTGTGACTTTTGCCCCAGAGTAACTAAGTTTTCCACTTAAGTAGGACAGACAGAAAGACTTGAGCACTCCTCTTTCTCTCTCTTTCTGGTTTTACAGGCTGAACTCTGATCTGTTTTGTATGAACAAATGACAGCCAAGTAGACACTTCTGAGTAATCTTACCCAGAGACACACTGTGTACTAGGTAAGGTAAACCAGCAAAATCCAAAAGGGACTTTTGTAAGAGGTATGTTGATATTAATTTATACTCCTGTGGAATGGCTGGCTGACATGATGAAATTCTCTAGAGGCTAGCCCTGAAAAAGCAATCCTCCTAAATGCTTCTTTGGAAAGATTGTTAGGAAGTGAACAGTCAATAGGGCTGTGTACAGATGGTTCAGCTTCTGCAGCTTTCTTTTTCCTTTTTCACTTTAAAATGATAACGCAAAAAGTTCATCCTCAACCTTCAAACACTAGAACTTTCCTACCCCATGTGCCTTAGAATATTTTTGCTACTGAAGCTGCTGATATCATATCTGATATCCTCAAATCCACAAGAAATCCCTGACACTTGATAAAGCTGCTTTGGGGTGCAATATGAGAGACACAGGCACTTGATCTTCCATGGCATGCCAGCCATGCAGTTGGTAATCTTCCAGTCTGATTTCCTGTTAGATTTCCAATTAAATCTCTCATAAAGGAAAAAAAAAAAACAAAACAGGGCAAGGTCTCTATTATTTTTATCTGATTCTATTTTGTACACTTCTTGTCACTGAAATCACACAGAACTAGGCAGTAATAATGATAATATTAAATACGAGAAGTTAGCTTCATCATACATACTTTAGATGTCATCTTACTTTCAGCTGACTTATTCATACCAACCTTGAAGGAAGAACTCTAGACAACAGAAGAAAGACTATTGGTAATAGCACCTTCTCCTGAGTTTTTAATGAAGAGCTAACTTAATATGGTATCAGGTGAAAATGCCACAGTACATTTCTATTCATGAAACGTGATTAAAACAAAGTCACTGATATTTGTGACCCTTCTTTTGGAAATTAAAAATATACAGGATACTTCCAGGCTGAGCATGATCTAGTAGGTACATGAATAGGTTAGTAAGGCAGGCACGAAGATCTACAGCTACTTCTATGCAATGTCTTCTATAACACATTATGTTATCACTAGAAAGATAAAATCTTTACTAGTGGACCCAGTAATGACCCCTTGGGGCTTTTTTATAATAACTGTGTGCTGTCTCTAATGTTCACTAAAATCAGAGACAACTACTATTTTTAAAATTCCCATCCAGAAGACTCAAGTCAGAGGAATGCCAAATGATACACTTAATGACATTTCAAGCCAGTAACCACACTGTCACAACTGGGTACTGCAGCTGGCTTCATCCTCTTAGAAGGAACGTGAGACCTCTACCACATTTCTAGGACGTGCATAACGGATGAATCCAACAAACTTTTGCATGCAAAGGCAGTGATTTAAAAAGCAAAAGTTGTGAGAAAAATGTGAAGGGTCTAGCTTGTTCTATTTTGCATGAGTTTTTGGAACTATTCACTAATGTTGGCAGAAAAGGTTTGGTTCCCATCTACAGCTCCACATCCCTGTTACCAAAAATTCAAAGTTTGTCCCTTAGGCTGGTTCTATGGAGTTTGACCATTTCTCAAGTGATCCTCCCCTCCCAGAGACTACTGGATGCCTGATGTTTTATTTCATATTAGATTAGATACATAAAAGCATTAAAAAATCCACTGAGAAAGCCACACCTACTGTATATATTATTCTTTGGGTTTAAAAAATGTTCTATTACCTACATACTGCATAGAATTTCAATAGTCTATATCTAACTAGAAGGGCACATTTTCTCCTTCATTTGAAGTTAACTATTGACTACGCAGTCAATATTTGACCAATGCATGTGTTTCAAATAAGAGCAAGTAAAATCCAAGAAATTTAACTCTTGTCAGCTCTCAATTTTGCTTATCTTGGAAAAACAGACTGTGACCTAGTGGAAGCTGGCATGTTCCTATGTCTTGTTTGAAGCTGGGATTCTGCCTGGGATGTTTCCAAGTCTGTTCTAGCTAGTTATCTACCTAAGGGTGACATCAAAAACCTGCTCAATTTGGCAGTAACTTGGCCAAATATATGTTCAGTTCAGCAAACACGTGTAACATATTCCCCTTCCCCTACATCTTTCTTCCTACTTGCCCTCCCCTAAGGAAATGGAAGAGAGCCAAAGTATCCAGTTAAAGAGCAAGCTGACATAGGGGACAGTCTTTCTCCTGTGTCAAATAATCTCACTCCTGATGATTGTTGGCTGAGTTTTCATTTACTAAATCCCGTCACATTTAAATCTTCAGTATTAAATGTACCAGCTGGCTCCCGCCCTTCTGCTTCCCCCTGCCACTGTTGCAAGAACCACACTGCCAGGAGGACACCTGACAGATCTGGTGCTCTGTGAGCATGGCACAATCAGACCACTGTGCTGGTGCTACCTCAGCTTTATCACATCTGCATCTCTGCCTCTGACTGGGTTTCTTGTAAAGGCAGGAGCCCCTGGTAGGCAATTTGAGGGAAACAGCTAGTGCTCTGACATAGGTCTGTGTAAGGCTTCCACAGACATAGAAGTGGGAGAAAATGGGGTAAAAACAGCATGTACACATTTACTCTGGCTCAAGAAGAATGACCAAACATAGTGTAGGATGACATGGACCTGAAGGTGAAGAGGGAGTCGGACCTTGTAGCTTGAAAAAGATGACTGAGGGGTGTTTAGTGTTTGGGGCGTTTTGGTTTGTTTTTTTTTGTTTGTTTTGCAATGCTTTTACCCTAATTCAGTATCTCCAATTTTGGGTCAGCATCTGTTGTAGATCATGCGTCAGATGACTGAAATGCCATCTGAGGCCAATTCCTATTAACCCACTATTACAATACTTCATATCCCGCCCTGCTCCCTTACTAAAGCCAGCTGTAACAGAACAGCTTGTCACCCTTGTCCACAGCGCTGCAAGTGCTGACACTGGTTGAACCCACTGAATAATCCCAGTTCCCAGCAAGAGGACCACAGCCCTGAAACCCAGTGAGAAGGAAGAAGAGAAGCCTGTCCTGAGAGAAGGACACCTAGACACTCCTGTGGTATGTGGCCTGTCTCCGGAGAGGCCATCCTTGGAAGAGCTTTAGGACTGCCCTGAAAAGGAAAGCGGAAATTCCTCTGTCTCTTGCTGCTTTGTAATTCAAAAGAAACTGCAAACGCAGGATAGGTATTGGGGTTTTATATATAAAAAAAGTTAGTGTACCAAAATTTCTATCAAATTTTCTCTGCTTGCTTAAGTAACAAGAATATGGCCTAGAAGAAAGCCCATATACCCTGTGAAACAACAACCAAGCCACGAAAACTAGCATGAATCAGTAGCATTTTTTCCCCATTCACCTTCCTGAGCAGTAATGAAAAGCAAGAACAAACATTTTTGCAAGATTCCTACTCTTACTTGGAAGAACTATTACTCTATGATCATGATCAGGATCTCAGTTTTATTCGACACTAAATCCAAAATAACATAGTTTTAGAGCACTTGCAGCTTTCACTTGACCTGGGACACATCAGGGAACAGCACTTTTTAACAGACTCAGCCAGGAGCTGTAGGAATAACCAGGGCAGCCCTGGCAACAGTGAAGTCAGTGAAAATGGTAAATCTTTCTCACTGCAGGAACCAAGGCAGAGGAGGTCGTGTTGGAGAGCTGGAAGAATAGCTTCCCTAGGGTACCTACTGCCTGCATGTAAATTCAGGAACAATATCCAGCACAACAAGGCAGAGAAGAATAAAAGAGACTACAGGAGACTGCAGAAGATAATGGCACAGGACCATAGGAAAGAAATCAGACTCAATGAAGTCAAAACATGCCTCAATTAAAGCTACATTTGACAAAATGCCAGAATATTTATGGCAGGGAGCAATCTTGGAGGGGTGAATTGGTTGCTGCAGATGGTTCCCTCCCCATGGGACATTGAGAACACTGATCCTGGAGCCAAGAGAGCTCTAAGCCATGACGACGGGAAGCCCTTCAGGATACATTCCCTGGGTAGTGTCTATTGAACATGGCTGACACCTGTATGAAGGAGACTTAAACCACTGCCATTGCCACTGACAGCTGTGGAGAAACCCATCCCCTGAGGTGAGACCATAGCCATTAACTTTTCCTGGCCTTTTTCAGGCAAGCAGTGGCTGTAGGGGCACAGGACAGAAGCTGAATCAACATTTCAGAGAGATTTCCCTGCATTATGACTTCCTTGGAATCCTCTGTCTGCTGCCAATCAATTGTCCAAAATGCATTTAAGATGAAACTCTGGAAGTGAATGCTTTGCCGTCAAAGCAGTATGTGAGTTTTTCATTCAGGTTTCCCTGGAGCTCAGCCACAAAGGTAAGAACTTGTGATTGCATTACAGAAGTATGGCAAACTCCAGGCTGAAGTTATTTGTCTTCAGATCTTCTTCACGTGGAGGCCAGAGACTCACTTTCTCTCAAAAGGTATTTCTGTTTCTAAGTCTATGAGTTTAGACAAATAGAATTGGGACATAAATGGAGACACATGAAACTAGGAGGTCAGCTCTCCCTCTCTTCAAAATGTCCTGAGGAATAGCTATCATTTCTTTGCCAAATACCACTTTGATCACTTTCAAGTGCTAGTAAACACTGAGGAGGATACAAATGCATATCACATCCCTCTACACAAAGAATATTTCCCTTAATCACAAGTGATACAATATGTGCAGCAGTGCTCCTTCTTTTAATTTCTCACAAAAGCCGGCTCTGTTATCTTCCTCACATTATATCCCCGAAGTAAAAAGTAAGCTGCTTTGCTATCAGTTACATATCTCATAAAATCACATTTTCTCATGTTTATAAATTAAATCTCTTCAAGGACTGTTGTAAGACTTGTTTGTATGCACACAGCAAATATAATCTACAGAGGTCCCATTATCTGTCAGTCTCTCATAACTCTGCCATATTGCCTTTATATTAGCATTAACTCAGTCTCTGATGAAATACTCCTCGTGGCTCTCTCCTGAAGTTAAGATTGCCACTGTCTCCACGATCACACTAGGCTCCAAACTGCACAGACAGGTTTGAGTTGGAAGAGGCCCTTCGGGGCCAGCTTAGAGTGCTGCCCTGGCCCGAACATCTCGGAGATGTTGTGGAGTAGAACTCATACCTTCCCTGGGCAACCATCCTGAGAGGCCACCCTCACCCTGAACTTTAACATGTAACAAGAACTAGTATGTGAAGATCCATGGCCATCTCCCTTGCACATTAAACACACTCTCCTGCCAGCGAACACCACGCTGCTAGCACTGGCCTGGATCTCCATTTCCAACATTCCCCCGTCCTTTCCTGAAGGATCTTTTACTTCATCACCCTGTACCACCTCTCCTTGCTGCTTCAAAGACCTGTTCTGTACCACTTCTTCTCACTTTCACCAAAGATCTTGTCCTTGACAATAACTCAGCTATATTTTCACCTCATGGCAAGAAATTATTTAGCTCCACTCGCCTTATTGTCACCCTTCCTGTTCTGCTGGCAGTGGCTTTTTCATATATATAACTGACAATAGAACAGTACTTTTCAGTAATTTAGATGTTGCATTTGTTTCTTTTCTATTTCTAGGTTCATGCACGGCATATGAAGCTAGGATTTTGTTTTCTCTTTTTTTTACATATTATAAGTAATTCTTTTAAGTGTTTTTTTTTCACATAAGGTCACCTGACACTCCCTATTACAAGATCCTAGATCTAGTGTAAGTTCATTTTTTCCCCTTAAAAAATCAGCCTAGTTAAAGACCCACATTTCTAAACAATAAATAAAAATAATCCAAGCAAATACTTCAACTTATCTGCAAAAACAGTTTCGCCAGTTGCAAGAATGGGGAAAATTATGAGGTTTATCGCTGGCTTTGTGGATTTTTTAACCATTTTCCTTAAACTTTTCATGTTAAAATAATCTTAATGCATGCAGCATTTGGTGATAACCTCTGAAATTAGGCAGAGGCTATCAAAAATGCCTTTAAAACAGACCAAAACTTGGCCAACCACCTACAAAGTATGAGTTGCACAGGTTCAGTAGAACTTGTTAAACTACTTCAACTGCAAAGAAAATGTCAAATTTCAGTTAAATTTCAGCTGTGTTGAGTGTGCTCCTGGGCATCAAGCTTAGACCAGTGGAGGTCAAGCAGAACACAGCAGAGATGGTTTATGTTCAAGTCATTAAGGTACCAGGAGATAAGGAAACACTACCTGTATCATTCATTCAAAGCAAAAGGGAAGGTATTTCTCTTTCCATGGACTGAAGTTGCAGTACCTTATGAAGACTTCTTTCTCTCAGGAGTAGTGAGGTGGTTTATTCTTCTATCTTGGCTCTTGTGGAAAGAATTTTGGAGGCCAGATTAGAAAATTTACTTCTGTTGCTTCAGCTGTCTTATTTCTGTACACTCTCCACTCTTTGTTAGTGATTAAGATCCCATGTCCTCCTACTTGGAAGACAAATCATTGGCATTTCCTGTCAATTCCCTTTCCATGTGGAATTTAAGGGATGTAACAATTATACCCAGCAAACTCTGAGAGAGTCAACAATCAAATTCAAGGCTGTCAATACTGCAGCAAAATATTTTAGTATCATTGCTCTTACTATCCTTCCAACTTCATGGCTGCTCTAGAGACTGCCTTACTGTTGCTAACATTTAGTTACTAATTTTGCCATAGCCAGAACCAGCAGTCAGCTGGGAGAGGTGGGTTAATTCACCAGAGTATGGCCATGCAAACAAGCATTTGGGGGCTTGGTGTAACAAGGAAGTGGAAGCCTCCCAGGATGGATGTCCTGCAAGGGAAACCTGTTAAACCAGCAGCCGAGCCCTTTGGGGAATAAATGTTGGAGGTGCTTAGTTCAGTGGTAGATGTTCAGACTGTTTTGACTGCAGAAATGGTGAAGTTTGGCCTCAGTGGCAATGTGCAGGATGGGAGCAAAACGGTTTCAGATACTGGGACTGTAAGGGGGGACTCACTGTGCAAAACCAGATTTTTTTTATTAAATCGCTTTCAGACGTGACTAAAGCGCAAGTTAGTTACTCAGAAGTTGAAAATGTTCAATGGGGGGAGGAGAGTACCTTTTGTTGTCTGCCCCTTGCTCCTTCCCTCTCCTAGTGTAGTTAAAATTCATCAGTAGCCAGCAGCAGACCAAAGTAAGGGTAGCTTGCAAAGTGCAATCGTTCTGTTGTCAGTGGAGCTCCCCTACTCGTTCAGAGCCCCCCCGAAGTGTCATCACATGCCTGCTATGCAAAATATGTAACGCAACTGAGTCTCTGGCATTTCATGAACGTTACTTGTACTTGATGAAAGGCTAAAGCAAACTGAAGCAAGTGTCTGCAGGTTGTGTTCATTCAGCTTGGGTAAATGTTCTCTTTCACTGCAGACAGAAGTAAGGAGCGGGCTGAGCAAATGCACAAAATTCTTGACTTCTTGGCTGCACTTAGGAAAAAGAAAGCAAATAATTGCAGTTTGGTCTTTCATGCATAGTAGCGCACTATGTCAAAAAAAAAGCAATCTATAAAGTACATGTCAAAGCTACTACGATGACAAAATATACACATAACCATCTAATACAGCTTCTGTGCCTGACTTGAGAAGTGGGAGCCTGCCCAGCTGTCCCTGAACAGCCCTACCCTACCTTCATGTGTACATAGAGCACTATGCCGTTATCTTACTCTTACTGTGCCCATTAGCTTACTCTTAAAGTATTTACCTACCCAGGCAGCCCGGCATGGACTTGTTACTTATATTCTAGGGCTTTGCCCAACTTCAGCAGAGCAGAACATCTTGGAGGTCTGTGATTTTCATCAGCTCTTGTGTCAGGAGCAGGGAGTACAGCTGGTTAAGGTCTGTCATGAAGCAGCCGTTCCATCCAGCATGCTGCTGGCTAGGCAAAGCACAGTTTGGGCTACACAAAGTGGAGTCTGTTAGGTGTGAGTGCCTGCTACTGCAAGTGTAGAGCTGCCAGATTAGCTCATGTCTTAATTGCTTAGAAGTGGCAAATAGAGGGCACCCAGATCACCAGCCTAAATACAACCTCGGTGTTTCCGCTGCTGGAAACACCCATCGTCAACAACATCCATAACACTGGTAAGAAGACTTTTCATTCCTGTTTTTCTTTCCTTTCCATTCTTAGTCTTTGTACCAGCTTTATTAGGATGAGACCAAAGTTATTCAGAGAAATTGGAAACAAACTGTGGACGTGGCAGTGACTTCCTTTCTCTAGGGCTGGTGAATTTATTGCAAAACATGCTTTGAAGCACTTCCAGTTATTACCGCACTTTGTAATACTCCAATACCTGCAGAAAGCAACAGTCTCACTAAACTGGTAATTCTGCCTCTAGAATTTGACATCATGTATGTGTTTAAAATAAATGGGAAGTGAGTGGTAAAGACATGGGAGTGGAGGAAGACAGAAAGGAGAATGGGTAGACTTTCTCCAAAGTAAATTTCTTCCTTCAGAAAATCTAATCTTCCATGCCTCTAGCCTAAGTTTTGAGAACCTTGAACTTCTCTGCAGGTTCTTGCAGGTGGTGTTGACAGGATTGGCTAACAGTTCCTTTTAAAAATAGCTCGACTGGTTTCCTCAGTATCCAATGACATGAAGTCAACAAGTCAGCTCACAATGAAATTATTGCATATGGGTTTTTCTGGGTGGTGGGTGTATCAGTAATATTTCTACACAAGCAAGTCTGAAAATACCTACTCTGACCTAGAAGAGCAGGAGGCTGTGGGAGAACCTGATTACTGTTGCTTATGTGATCTCATGGCAGCTGGGAGCCCAACCATTGCTTTTATAATAAATGACTTTCTGTAACAATGGAAATACAGGTAAAATACCAGCTAATTTGAAATGCAGTAAGGCTAGACATGCTCTGTCCTTACTGGATTCAATAATAAAGGGGAGAACTGGAAAATGTTTCAGCCCTTCAATCCTATCAATGCTTCAAGCTTTTCCTCTGTACCTCTTGGGAACACATAAGTCATGGAGGGAGACAAAAAAGCATTCTTTCTGAATAGACTGGGACATACAAACCCTAAAGCCAGGGGTTCACTGGAGCAGCGTCTCAAAGCCTGACAATAATTAATCCTGTTACATCCTCACCAAATTCTTGGTGAATGCTTCTACCCAGAATTCCTTAAGCAGTACCTGGGCAGCCTTTCCTCAGGGAAGAACAGAATTGGAAGCACTCATGGAGCTGTAGCAAGCCTTGTAACTTTTATTTCTATGTGTCTGGCAGGGGAATGTTTTAACTAGAAGTGCAGTCATAAGTGACTCCAAGTGTTCTTGATTATGCCAAATATACAGGTGTCTATCCCTGAGTTAACAAAATCCAAATTTAAAAAAAAAATAATTAAAATATCTTCCAGCTGAAGAGGTGATCAGACACACGGTGGATGGGTTTCTCCACTAATTGAGGAACTGTAAATGGTGCCACCGTTAATTCTTAAATGGGTTCTGCTGTCTTACAGCATCTCTACAGACATCTTCAGCAACTAAGCACCCACCATCAAGAAGCTTGATATGTAATCTCAATTCTCTCTCAGCCTTGTGCCTACATCAAACTTAACTCCAAGCTTAAACCTATTTTTACTGACAGCCTTTCTCATACATGCATTCCTTACGACCTGATGCAATGACCCCTTCTTACTGCAACTGATTCTTGCAATAGCAATGAGTATTTTTCTACTAACCCACTCTCTCTCACTCCCCAACTTGAATTGCATAGGTAAACCCTACTAGCTCATTTTCATTTGTTTTTTTTTATATAAGGACAAGACCCTGACTTGTTAAATTCAGTAAACCCACTGAGGGATCCTTAAGTGAAACTAATGGTGAAACATCACAGTGCTACAGGTAATTTTGCCTAGCAGGTTCTCTGAGTCACTGGTTTTAAATAAAGGATTTCCTTACTCCTGGATTTCAAACGTGGTAATAAATGCAATGAAGACAGACTACCTACCATTCTTTCACAGTAGTACTCTACACTGTGCAGAGGTTTCACAGGGAGAACAGCCTCCCATTAACAGCCATCCCACCCCCAGATCAGTCTTGTTCTGCTTTCTGAGTAATCTGACACTCTATTTCCACAAAGTCAGAGGAGATGCAATTTCTTTTCTATCTTCTCCATGCCTGGGGTTTTTTGTCCTCTCACTGATGTGCAGGGAAGTACGCAAGATGTAAAACATTAATTTAGCACAGCTAAATTTTATCTCTGAGCTGCCCTAATACAAGATAGAAACTTGGCTTTGGATGGGCATCCTGTCAAGATTCTTGCCAAGGAGGAGAGAGTCCAGTCGAGTGTCACATTGTTGCGGGAATTGAAAAATTGAGCTGGTTTGCTTTGATAGTGTAGTATGGCCTATAAGCTACTTTTATTCAGTGAATTCTTTGCTACACTTCTGTGTCTGTAAGAACAATAGATTACAATTTATCCTTTGCTGAAATCTTCAATGCCAGAGAACAAAATACACTACAAGGTACATGGCTGAAAACAAAACAGAAGGAAAAAATTCACAGAGGTCTGGATGCACTGTTAATAAAAGCACTAGCATTACTATGGACAGTTTGATGGTCTGTAATGAGCTGTGTTTTGTCTTAACAAAACTTGGAAAGTTGCGGGGGGAGGGAGGGGGGGGTTCATTCACTTC
>JAVSBS010028889.1:12876-29085 GCA_033124195.1 Coracias cyanogaster | reverse complement strand
CCCCCCCCCCCCCCCCCCCCCCCCCCCCCCCCCCCCCCCCCCCCCCCCCCCCCCCCCCCCCCCCCCCCCCAACAGCACACAAACTCAAACACAGAAATTTTCTATGATAATCTACCCAAACCACCTGACTGTACTGACAGCTCTGGTAGGCCTTGGCATAAAGCAGGAAACAAAGGACACATTTTGGCTCAGCTCAGTTTCTGAAACTGTGGGTGTAAATAGCTTATGTTGTATTTGCAGGTCCTCAGAAAAGTGGAAACACTACTGGTCCCCATCCTTGGGGCTTAATAGCAGGGTTTAAAACCCTTCGTGCACACATATTCTATCCTCTTTCATTTGTTTATTTAGAAGCACTGGTTTGCTACCAAAAATAATATCCACAGTGGATGCTTCCTTTTTAAAGCATGATGAGATGGACCGGTAAGACAGTAATGGATGCTCTGCTCATCACGATGTTTCCACAGACTCCAGCTTCTGTGCTGGTGAAACTCTAGCACTTAGAGGCCGCTGGGCTTTCTTTGTTAAGGCTTGGAGGGCAGTTGGGCAAAAGCATTAAGTGTTCCCAAAACAGCTTCTGAAATGTGATGATGCTAACGCCAGCAGCTTGGACTGCAATGGACATACCACCTAGGGGTAAATATAATCACAGAATGGTTTGGGTTGGAAGAGACCTTTAAAGGTCATCTAGTCCAACCCCCCTGCAGTGACTAGGAATGTCTTTAACTAGATCAGGTTGCTCAGAGCTCTGTCCACCCTGACCTTGAATGTTTCCAAGGATGAGGCTTTTACTACCTCTCTGGCAGATGTGTGCCAGTCATTCCACACCCTCATTGTAAAAAATTACTTCCTTATATTTAGTCTAAACTTAAACTCTTTTTAGTTTAAAATCATGATGCTGAAGCTCTTGTAGGGGTGGTGCGTAATACTAGAATACAAACATTGCAGACTTGTGCATGAAGCCAACAGCACACAGTGATCCTGACAGAACTCTGTTTTTTAACTTGCATGGTAAAAAAAAATGCAATGACGATATCCACAGCCACTGTGGAACACTTCTGAGAAATAAGTGCCAGGAAGGCATGCAGACTACTGAGTCTCCAGGTACAGGTCAGGAAGAAATTAATCTATGCTGGTCTTGAAAAATAAATTATTTTGCACATCAGGGAAATGAGGTTCTGGAACAGACCTTGTAGAGTGGTAGTGGGAGCAAACATCTAACACATTTTCAAGGAGTCAGTGCTGGCTGATGTCTTAGAACAAAAGCTGGAAGGTATGCTTGCAAAGAAAATGAAAACTTTGAGATAATGCCACATGATGGTTTAATCGCTACTCTCCGTGGGCATGTTCCTGCTGATAATCTAGTATGTTTGTTCTGAGCTAAAATAAGAAACTTGTTCATAGTAGTCACAGGTCTCAAAGGAAAATTTATAACTGGCACTAAAACCAGGTTATATTCTGCTGGAATGCAAGATGTGCTCTAGCTTAGGAACTGCAGTCTAGGAGCTGGAAGAGTATTGTGGAATGGTCCTCCAAAGAACAGTCATTTGGAAGTGGTGATCCTAGAGAGAGATGTTACAGATGTTCAAAACTAGCTTACTAGAACTGTAAAAGCATAGTTCTCTACTCCACGTATTTAAAGACTTAAGCAATGCTGCACAGCACACTTCTTTTCTAAACTTTCTAGTGAAAATTCTAAGAGTCAAAAACATGGCTGTGACAAAAGATGAAGCAGGTGTCATGTGACAAAAGATGGAGCAGGTGTCATGTCAATTCTCTTGAACAGTCATATCTGAAGGTTAGATGATCCAAAAAAAGCCATTCTCTTAGGTCACCCCAAATGTACTGCAGGCAGTGACTTTCCCAAAATTGGTTACTCTACCATGATGGCAGCATAGGGAAGAGCTCTTAACCCCTACTGAGCTCCAGAGCCCAATCCCCAGGAAAATATACCTCTATGCCTGTTGCTAATGGGTAGCACACAAACCCCAAGAGATTTGTCCCTTGAGGGTTGATCTAACAGCAACAGATCCAGCTTTCTTCAGGTCATCATGTACTTTACCACAGAGCACTAGATGGTGCCACAGAAAACAGCTTCTCACCACTGCTCACTCCCAGGACACTTTAGACCTTCTTCACGCTTTCCTCCTCTTACTCCCTCTGTCCTTGGCTACATCCCTGGCAGCTCTGGCTCAGGCATGGGGCAGGTACATACACACTCCCTGGTGGGCTCCAGCCATTCTTAACCTCTTAGGTCTCCTCTCAGACAGCTGAACTAGCCCAAAAGCACACTGCAAATTGCCTCCTGCCTTGCCATGAGGTAAGACCCAATTCCCTTAAATATAACAAAATGACTGTATTTTCATAAGCTTAGAAGTAAAGGAGATAGATCTTTTCATGCATATTTTATTTTCTATGAGGCAACTCCCTTACTACTTCTGTGTTTTCTTTTTAGAAGACTGGACTCTATGCTTCGACTTCATTTTAGTGTTTGATATTAAAGAAAATCCTTTGTTGAGGTTACAGTGGAGGAAAACTGTTGCTGTCACTGCAAATTTTAGCTGCTAGTGTGACCAATTTGTCAACTCCAGGAAAGACTGCCAAAATATTATTTTACAGTAAGAATTGAACTGCAATAATTCTTTAACTGAATGAACAATATCTTAAACAAATACAGTTAAAATCTGGGTGAAAAATTTAATTTTTTTTTAGCTGTATGACTTATTTCACTCCGAACAAACTACAGGCCCACTCAATTACATATTCAAATACTATAAATTCTTCTTTTTTTAGCCAGTAACAAAGCTGCTGCTGTTGATCAAAAAGGCTTTACGGAAAATAAGGTATTTCTTTTTATTACAGAGCTTTTGTGATGTCTTTCCCCCAGAAGACTATCTTGATTCCTTTTAATAAAGACACCTTTGAGGAAGCAGATGCTTGTCACAGTGGTATCTGGTGGATTAAGCTGAAACTCGGGAGGATTTATAACCGAAGAGCCTTGAATTATAGGCATTGTAAAATTAAAAGGCAATTGTACTCTGAAGCTCTGTTTCATGCTTATCTTGAAACCCAAATAGCATGGGACAAAGAAGAACAGTTCAAACTTCTTTCAGCCGTGATATTTATTTGACTCCTAATTTGGGGATCAACTCTTGAGCCTCTGTTTGGGCTAGCGCAGCTGTGTTCCCTCTCCTCTTTCAGACTTCTGGAGGAAGATCTACAGCACTGTTGTGAGGTACTGTTGAAGACAGTAAACCCTAGTTTTCTTCTCAGCCCCCGATTGCTGTGGCAGAACACATTCTTCATGTTTATGGAATGAGACTCGCAATGTAAACACTCAGCCTAGACCAGGTCCCAGCCCTGCATGAGGTATTGCAGTCACAGAGGACCCCTCCTAACAGACCCGGTGGACTGAGAGCCTTTAATTCAAACTAGAAGCAACACTGAAGGTGCAGGAAGGTACAACCCAGTCTGCTGACTTACTGCAGTCAGTATTCATTTCTCGGGAATGGGAAGCAATAGGGCAGTCACTCAGCCAGGACCATCCTTGCTGCCTGCAGTGGGAAAGCACTTGTCCTTGCAGCCAGCATAGGGGCAGGTCTCAGCTGATGGGCAAAAAGCGTTCTGGAGGAGTCAAGGGAGCTACAATAAATACCAATCCATGTTGTCACAAGCATCTCTGAGAAAGAAACAAGGGCTATAAAGTAAAAAAAAAAGGGGAGAAAATAAAAGGCCTTTGAAAAAGGCCATTGTACTTTTTTTGTTAGAAATTTATAATAGCCACAAGGACTTCCTGAGATGGGGCTCCAACTTGTAGTATGATAATAATCTGAAACATTAGCTTCTTTTTTCAAACTCATGTTTCATGAATGATAAGCAAGTGTACTTAATATGCTATTTCATGCAAGTGGTACGACCTGATCCAGCCTCTGAACTCAGTGCAACTCAGCAAGTGTTTTTTTCTTGAGGAATAACTTTCCTTGAGTGTTTCTGCTTCCCTAGGTATCTTACTAGAATACATGGAAGGATGTAAAGAGTGTTGAGACCTCCTCCTCTCATCTTGTCCAGCCTCACAAACTTAAGCAGATTAAATTATATTAGCAATAGAAAGAAGGAACAGTACAGTTCTACATGACGCTAAGCTTGGCTTTGCTGAATTTAATCCTGCTTTTAATATTCCGAAGATAGTATCTTCTAAAGAGTGCTATTGACTCTCAACCCCGTTACTTGTGAAGAGTCACATGTCTTGTTTCGTATGATTTGGACAGGTTTCTTTTACAGCTGCTAGGTGAAACAGTCTTGAAGTTTCAGTTAAGCAGTAGCCCTTGCTTTCTGCCCTGAATTCCTTTGTTGGATATGTGAGGACTGTTCACAAAGGTGCCGTAATCTTCCAGGCAAGTTTACATTTCAGAGCAATGTTTATTTGGAGTATTTCACAGTTTACATAGTCTATGATGAAAGAATTGTATAAATGCCATTTATTTGTTTATTTCATTTTAAAAATACTGGTTCGTCTTACTGTTCTTCTCTGGAGATCAGAAGAACCAAAGTGGCTTAAAGCACTCATGAATTCCAAAAGTCTTTGTACCTTTTGACTGTACACCATGTGAAGCAAGCCCAGGTGCCACAGCGGGGGGCTGTGCAGAGGCTGGTGAGTGAGCTCCTGTCCCTGTGATGCTGGAAGCTCTCAGGAAGGCGCTTTCCAACTTTCTGATTCCAGGCTGGGTTGTCTGCCTACAGCAAACTAATAAACTGCAAAGCAAGCCTACAGTGGACCTAGACAAGGCCAGCTTGGATGGGGCCTTGAGCAACCTGGTCTAGTGGGAAGTGTCCCTGTCGTAGCAGGGGGGTTGGAACTAGATGATCTCTGAGGTCCCTTCTAACCCAAACCATTCTATGATTCTGTGGTTCTATTATATTGGTACTAGAGGACATTTCAATAATTTGCCTTTAACCACAATTCTTTTCTTTTTCTTGCTCCTAGGGAACCTGATGTTAACAATATCATACATTTGTTTGTTACTTCAGTGCCAGCATTATGTCAGGACTTAAAAGATTATGGTTTCCCATTAGGACAAAGTAGTTTGGAATAACTAGATTTTAAAAGAGAAAAGCAAAATCCAGACCAGTGCAAGAATAGATATTCTGTTTTGAAGCCATACATACAGTCTAAGTCCTTTTGCTCCACAACATTAAAAAAGTTTTTGGACACTAAGGTTTATTGATTTGGTAATAGGTCAGTGAGTTTGTCAGGATGCCCAGCAACATGAATTCAGCACGCTTAACAAGCTCACCTGCTCACCAGAAGGCCTGTGATAAGAAAGCAATTTGTTGCTAGCAGGAATGCAGCAAACTATCCAGAAACACATAGGCAGTTGTGCCTGCACTGGTAGATGTGGAATGGAGGGAGAGGACATGTTTGGAAGACGCCACGAGAAAAGGTTTATCAGTCTTACAGAGGAAGTGACTCAGAGGCTTTAGACCAAAAAATATTTGCAAGGTATTGTTTTGGCAGAGGGTCATTGTCTTTCCCTTTTCCTCTGCGGCAGACATCTCTACCTCTGCATCTCTACCAACAGGAGTAATGACAAAGACCATGAAGTCAAATGGATGAAACAAAGCTGAACACCTATCACAAATGCTCTTTTGACAAGCCTATTTGGCTGTACGTGCCCATTTTATTTTCAAGACAACAGTGGATCTCATGGTGGAACACTACCAAGTCAGTGGGAAGCAGGACTGCTGGTTTCAGCTCACAAAAAATCCCAGTCTGGTGCGGACGCCTTTGCACAGGTCTGTGGGCGTACTGCTGGCCCTGGCACTCCAGTGCATTCTGACCACGTTACATACTTTGCCCACATCAAGTAAACAACCAAGCTTGCACACTGCAGCAGTGAAAACAAAAAAAAACAAAAAGGAGGAGCTCTTCAAGCAATGGGAAAAAAAGTAACGATGAACGCTTCAGAAAATGGTTAGTGAAGGAGAACATTCTCCTCCTCTCATTAGTACTTGAAATGGTTCAAACTATAATAAGCATCATTCCAAAATCAAAAGAATATCTCACTGTTGTATGTTTGGCAAATACAGTGACGTTGAACACAGGCAAAGCTGAGGATTGAAGCTATACTCAGTAAGCTTAATGCAGGATCCAGACAACAGCAGCTAGGCAGTCTGCACTGCAAACCTTTGAAAGAACCAGTCCATGAAATTGCAGGGGGTTTAATTAATTTGTCATGCTGGTGTTTGTACAATCTGATTAGGTAACAGCATCTGATATGGTATCACATAGGAGAAGATTCATCAGACTGAATAATTACATGGATTAGAAGAGGACCTCTGAAATGCTTACAGGGCTGGCTCAAAGAGAAATGCAATCAGCAATGCTGAAAGGAGACACACTGGCCTCAAAGGAATTTACTGGTGGGGATCCTGAAGAACAAGCTGGTATTCTTTAGCATTTTAATTAATTTTCATTCGCCACATCACAAAGACTGTGAATATGCAGATTACATATGCTAAGGATGCACATCTAGTAAGCACCACCAGCACAGATAACTTTGAGACTTGTGTAATAAAAATGGGATGAAAAAAGTAGAAAATGCCAAAGCAAATACTGGGGACTAATAACAAGAATTTCTGCCATGAGCCAGGAACTCATCAGTTAGACTGGGTGTACTAACCTGCTGCCAAACAACTGACCGGCAGTGTGATGCAGCCATGGAAAAAGGCAAATGCAATTGGAGAACGGGTCTGGTGAGGCATTTCTGGTAGAGACTGAGAAATATTATTGCTGTTCTAATGCCTTGTTAAAGTGACAGCAAGAATAACTCTGCACTGGATCGAGGAGGCTTTCAGAGCATCCCCAGTTCAGTGGAAGGTTACTAAGCTGATCCAGGGATACAGGGAAACCTGATAAAGTGAGAGGAAACCAGAAGAGCTTGTTTTCCATAGCAAAGAGAAGGCTGAGAGGCTGCTCTGTTTCAACATAACCATGATGGAAAAAACAGGGAAGAAGAGCCATTTAATGCAGAAGATGGTGCTGGCATTAGAACAAATGGGTATAGACAGGACTTGGACACACTCTGGCTGTAGTTTAGAAGGTGGCTCTCTAACCACTGAAACAGAAAACTGTTTTTTCCCCAGAGGTAACAAGGGCAAAAAGATATGTGGCATAATCCCTCTCAAAATATGTAACTTGCATGCTTGAAGGTAAGGAAACTTGACCTGGAAAATGAAAGGGGTGCCAGCATCTTATTTTTAAACAAGATTAAAGATCTTAAAGCTGTTTCTTTGCCTCTCTGTTTCCTTTTCAGCCAGTAACAAGGCAAATTTCTAGTCTTTCAAAAGAGGCCTCTAATGCAGGGATGGGTCTCAACCAGGTTAGCCCTACTTTCCTGTGCTCTCAACCACCACACCACCTGGCTCCTCTTTCCCTGTACACTGCATTGACATTGCACAAGCCCGCCAGCACCATTCAATACTGTTATAGGTATCACCTCCCTTTTTCTTTAATCACGCTGGCTTCAGCTTTTATTAGCTTTGCACCAAGTTATCCCCTTCAGCATCAGTTAAACCAATATCTTATCAGCATCACTGTTTTTACTTGACTACATGTGCAAGCAGAACAGATGAATATATATTAAAAGATCTAATGGAGATAACTGTATGTGCACTGCAAGCCAAGATAATGAGGAATCTGATTAAGGACTTTTTGTTGTATTTTTTAGAAGTGAAATATCTATCATGAGGACTCTACATTCAATGAGGTGCTCACTCTTGGAAGGGTGCAGGCTCTGAAGTTTATTTCAGTAACAGTGTGAAAGGATCTGTGTCCTTCTTCCCCTGCTTAAATCTCAGAAAGACTTTAGGTGGGTACAAGATAGGGAAAGGCACAAGACCTCCTACAACAGCTAGGTGCTATGTCTCAAAATGTTTTGAGGCTCATCCAAAATCACTCTTCAGGCTAGGAAGTAAAAAGATCCTGGTTATTTTGGTAACTTAGTCCACTGGAAAAAAATACTTCTTTTCCTTAACACCACCCCACCCCCTTTTTTCTTGCATGGTTCCATTTTGCTTGACTTTCTTTTGTTTGCGTGACGCTTTTTGATCTTCAAGGGCTACAGAGCTTGCCCACCTTAAACCATAGTCCCTTCCAGCACATTTACCTGCTCTAAAGTATTACTTTTAGAAAACACATATCCTGGGACAAACTTAGCCAAAATGCCTGATCATAAAAGCGGCTGCATTTTTTTTCTGGAGCAACTGCAGAGGCTTCAGAGTTGAATCCCAAATGTTCTCCCTGACTTCAGAAATCCCTTCCACATGAAGAACAAAGCAAGAGAACACTTCAGGGAGGATTCTTCACTGCCTCCTACTTCCTACAGGTATTTGCCTTTGGATAAACTGAAAAGAAGGAAGCTCTCCTCCTGAGGTTATAAGATGGAGGAGAACTGAAATGGAAAATGAAATAAATCTTTCTGTTTTGACTTGTGAGTAATAACTGCTGAAGCCAACCTTTCCACACAAAATGCTCCATTGGTTTATGTGGCCAGGATGTTTTGCCACCAAAATCTAGGTGGAGTCAACTGAAATCTCTCCTGTGGGTTTTGCGGTACATTAATATGTTTTCTAAATTTAATATGCTCCAGGGCAGAAAGCTTGAATTCCTGAAGATAGCAACTCCTGTATTTTTTTCCTCTTTCTTGCCAAAAAGACCTGGATGGAAAGGTTTCTCACAGTTTTCTCTTCTTCCTACCACAGGCCAGTCAATGAACCAAAATATATTCACTTTGCCCCTTTGGGAGTGGCGTTCATCTGCAAGTCTGAGAGAGCGAATGATTCTGAAAGTGAGGAGAAACATCCTGTGTCTTGAGGAAGGAGAAGCAAACTTGGACATCTTCTAAGTAATTAAAAACTGAGTTTATCTCCTCCATTTTTTCAATCCTTAGAAGAAATATGATGAGCAGTGAGGAGTTCACTGGGGTATCATGAACTTTATTCCTCTGAATTCATTGCTGAAAAACTCATCAGCACATGAATAGTTCAAAGAATGGTAGTAAAAAGTGACAACAGGAAAGGCAGAGCTATGATTTGTCTGGCAGCATACCTCCTGATGACTAAGAAGTTACAGCACACAAGTGGAAAAATCTGATACTACACTTGAAGGCCAGAGGCCATAGTCCAAAAAACCAATCTCTTACATGAAGGAAAGGTCATCAAGACTAAGATTTCATTTAACTTATGAAAGTGTCTTCAGTTTTTCATGGGCACGAGGGTAGACGTGACTTCAAATGCCAGACCTGAAATTCTGATACAGACCATTTGGCAGAGGATGAATTAAAAACCTACCATTCTACTCTTCAGAGATTTGAAGTCTAAAGAGCTTTAAAAGACACCCAACAGAGAGAATACAGTATTCACTTTTCCTGAGTGAAGACAATATAATGATTTAAGCAGTCACATGGGTTCTACAGAAAGAAATTGCTTCCCCCTTTGGCTAGAGGAGTTTAGTGTTACCCGTGTTCTGTTGCCCAGGGCAGTAGTGGAGTCCTATCCCTGGAGGTATTTACGCAGAGGTAGTGCTTAACAATATGGTTGAGTGAAGACTTGTCAGTGTTAGGTTTATGACTTGACTCAATGATCTTAAAGGTCTCTTCCTAACCAGACAATTCTGTAATTCTGTAATGTACTAATAGCCAAGAGACAAAAGATGACATTAATTAAAAAAAACCCAACTATCCACATTTAGGTAACAACTCACAAATGGAATTATATTCACACTTTCAAAGTCTTCCTCTGGAAGCCAAACCAAACAGTGGGGCTTAAACCACTGCTCTGAAGTTTTGTTTAATTAAGCCTGAAACTCAACTGAACAATTTGAGCAGATCCGAAATGGAAATTGAGGTGGTTTGCTTCATTCCCTAGTGAACAGAAATACCTTTACAGACCTTTCTGTTAGAGGTTAACCTCTCAAACCTCTCTCCCTTATTTGCCAAAAAAGAGTGAGGATACCAGCAATTACCTAGAAAGCTAGTAACTTTCTTCAGGACGGTGAACAGAAAATAATGCACATACACCATGTAACTCTTAAGGAACTGGAAGCCAGACCACAGTCTTATTTACAAATACAGCAGTGTTTCCTTCTACTCTCTTTGCTCCTCAAGGACCAGACCTGTTAGGACAGGGAACGCCTCCTCTGTATTTGAACGCTGTTTAGCACCACTGCACATACTTATTTTTAATGAAGACATCATGATAACTGAAAATACTATTCCCAGTCTCTTTCGATGATGGAAAAGAGAAAAAATAAACTTAAGGGGTGAAATGCACTGACTGAAATTTGGATTTGTGATGGTGATTATCCTATAACCAGAGATGTATCTGAATAGTTTTGTGTACATGGGAAGTCCTTTTCAGCTAGTATATTTAAAGTATTTGTAAGCTCTACCCCAGTGATGACTTCTGCAGCATTTATTATTTCCCTCACTGTGAAATAGCAACAAAAAGCCCTCAGTTAAAAGAGCTGGGACATTATAGCTTTGAAAGGTATCTCCATGTGCTTTTTCAAAGAAGCTTATCTATCAGTTGTCTACTATCCTATTCCACAGTGAAGTGTAACAGATAACCTGATGCTTCCTTAAGGCAGCAATGAATGATTAAGCTCATTTTCTTTCTCTGCCACTGTGTGGTTAAACCAAAGCATAAATAGTTGCTATGTTTAAAATTTAGCACACTGTGACGAAGCAGATATCAAGCCCTTCCATTTGAAGTACCTTAATGGGCATTCTGTGCCCAATGAAAAAGAGAGGGCACTTGTCAATGGAACTACCCTTTTATTCACTCATCCCTGTTCTCCTGTGTAGCTCTGGTAAGAAAACAGGAGGCAGAGAAAGGGCAAATGAGGCCATTTTTATTGACAAGCTCAGCCATGCATGGAAATGTTTTTGCCAAGTTTTCTTTCACATTCTTGTTCAAATCCAGTAAATTCTTTCAACCAGCATTACCTAAAAACTTGCCATACCTGAATTAAAAGTAAATAAACAAAACATACCAGCTGTAGTGCGTTAGAAGCACTGAAGCAATAAGAAAAAAATCTACATCTGATATAAAAGTATCTGTAAATTGGCTTAAAAAATTAAGGGTTTGTGTTTTTGTAACCCTTTGAAGAGCACGTTTTCAATTTTTGAGTCTGGAGTGCTGTCAACTTTGAAAAGCTGAACTGTTGGTGAAATCATGAAGTTCAATAACTAGATTTTTAGGAAATGCCAACTGTAATAAAATTTTATTACAGTGAATGCCCCAGCCATTTTTTTATTGTTTACTTGTTGTCAACAAGCCTAAGTATGACATATCCCTGTATTTATTAATTTAATCAAATTACTTCA
Source organism: Coracias cyanogaster (assembly GCA_033124195.1). NCBI lineage: Eukaryota > Metazoa > Chordata > Aves > Coraciiformes > Coraciidae > Coracias > Coracias cyanogaster. Next base: position 17,704 of record JAVSBS010028889.1, on the reverse strand, counting down.
CCGTATTAGTTCCCTGAAGAGCTGAACTCCAGTGCTAGAATAACTTTACACCTTCCTACTGTGTGAAAAATTTCACTTCTTTATTTGTATGTAACTCAATGGGTTTACTTGTCCTAAGACATGTCTTCTCTTTCAATCTGCCCGTAAAAAGAAGAAGAAAGCATGTGCTGCGATTCTGTTATTAACTCCATCAACTGGACATAGGTCTGGAAAGGCACTTTTCTTCTTCACAGGCTTCTCATTTAGATGGCTTCTTATGGAGGTTCTCAGCCATTTAATTGATTGCAAAGATGTCTAGCAGTGTTTAGAAAATTTGACTTAGTATGTTTTAAGCTGATTCTTTAGATGTGTTTCTTAACAATGTGCTCAGCTAGGATTTCCTAGTAAGAAAATAATTACTTCTTTTTTTCCTTGCTTACAGCTTAGATGCTTGTTAGAGGTAGATCATTAATAACTACTTGGCAGTATCATTACTTTCTGCTGCTGGCTCACTAGGTGATTCACCTACCTTACCAGAAGAAGGCAAGCCAAAGGATATGAAGATGTGATGTTCATTCCCTTCAGTGAGACAGGTAAAATGCAAGAGGTTGAAGGGAAGCAGCTTTGGGAAGTGGCAGCCATCCAAACATCCACCACTGCTGCCTTTTTCAGACTTCTTTAAAACTACTGCTTTGGCAGAAGGCAATGCCCTAAGCAATCCCTCCAAAGCTATTGTATGCGCTACACAAGGTATTGTGCAGTCCACATCTGTATGGTGGATATAAATTCTCCTCCTGAAAGGAATAAATCTTTCACGAGCAAGGGAAAGAGGAGATATGGTTTCTAAATGAATGATTCATTGTTGGAGGGAGCCGTCTTGATTTGCTGCAGTTGCTATGATACTGCAGCAGCAATGCCAACCTGTCATATCCCTTAATGCTCTCTGGAAGCCCAGCAAGCCAAAAAGGCATCGCTGAGAGAAACTACTTATTTTTAAACAGGATATGTGTATTTACCGTGAAACTACTTTCAGCCTTCCACCTTTCTCCATAGGCTGGCTTGAAATTAGTTGCAGCATTTTCCTCCCTCCTGGGTGCTCTGAGGGAGCGAAGGGCACAAACAGGAAGGCACTGTACACTGGAAAGATGGCAGGATGCCCCAAAATGGTCATTTAAAAAACTCTCTCGTTGTGCTTGCCAAAACTTGGGTTTGGGCCTTTTTTTGATAAAAAAAGGAAAATACCGTCAACAACTTTCTATCACATTGAAAGCATATGTGGCTTTGCTGACTCATGTTTATTTAGAAAATGTATGAAAGCATACAGTGTATATTATTTGTGAAAATGCACAGCAGGCCTATATAAGAACGAAGTCAGGATTTCTTTTGGGAATTCTCGTGTTTAAAACTGTAACTGTAGTAACACCAAATCTGTCTTGTGGCAGCATAAAAAGTGCATCTTAGGCAAGCTGACACCTTAAACAGGGCTCCTGCAGCAAGCTAATAGTACAAAACTGGGAACTGGCACTAACCAGCAGAAATGGCTAGCGGAGATGGGAATGAGGGAGAAAAAAAATAAGTACCAGCATGCCAATTTGTGATACAGAAAACTGTGGGGAAAATACGGAACTGAATTGTTACTGTTGCTAAACGAAACTTGGCTCCTATTGCAGAAGAGCATGCAACTGTCCTGGGAAGATGAAAGCTCTGGAAAAGGAAAGACTTATGTCACATTCTTCCCACAGGCTGTAGACTTTCAGAGAAAGTGAAACAACAAAATTAATTTCATAAATAAAGAATGCCAGTGAGTCATTTCATAAGGGTCATAATGATAAAAAGATGACAGCCTCTAGGTAAAGATTACCTAAGCACACATATCTCTTCTGTTGCAAAACAACTCGATTTTCTGCAAAGAGCTATAGCACATGCTGCTGCCTCCTTTCTTTAAAAGTTCTCATTAGTTCTCTTAATTTCAGGAAACAGAGAATACTACGAAAGTGGGAAGTCAGAGAGGTCTGCTGTTAAAAACTCTTCTGCTCCTATACCTTGCCCCTCCCAAATCACAAAGTACATATAAATAAGTGGGATGGAAACTGAAGTAGCAAAATTGCCTGCAGAGAAGAGACTATATGAGAGAATGGACACCCGGCCTCTATGAAAAGGAGCTGAAGTGATTTTTAGCTCAGCTTTTTTTAAGTTACAAAAAAAGGAAGTTTTTACTTTATTTTAAAGAAAGGACAGGTTTCTTTCTGAGTTCATGACTGAACTGGCATGAAAATAATCTCTTGGGGATTCTTCACCAAACTGAGTACCTTCTCGCTTAGATGCTTAGGAGCATCATTCTTCCCTGCTGAAGTCTGTCTGCTTTTAAAGAGGTTGTAGTCCTTGACTGACAGCTCCATCATATGTTACTTGCAGTGCACACTGAGAAGTGACCCATATTGGTTTTGTATGAGAATAAATCTCCATTTCAATAATATTTTTCTTAAATAAAACATATTTTAAAAGTTGCCATTAAATCTCTCTTCCTCGTATCACACTTAAAAAGTCTCATTAAGTTACAGTTGTGGGCCCGGAAGGCCGTACATGAGCCTGTTCATATAAATGACTTCTCAGAACGTAATTCTGAGTGCCTGCTCCTTTCCAGTTTTCTGGAAGACCATCTGGGCTGATACCCATTAAGAGATGTTCACTATGCTGACCAGTACTGGCTTATTACATACAAATACCTGTGAAGTTAATACTATTACTACTAATGTCCCCATAGGATTCTTGGCTTTAATTCTATGGGCCATTTTTACTATATATATAAGCCCTAATCTTCCCATACTTTGCTCAAAATAAGAAATTTTTCTCCCTTTATTGCTGTTTACTACCAGTGACTGTTCAAAAATATCTCATTAAAGATGTACAAAATGACCCAGCCATAATATACCACTGGCATTACAATGAACATGTATGCTTCAAAAGATATAGCTTTAATATAAATACGTGGAACCTGCAGGTGACCTGACTTGTCATTTTAGAGTTTGCTTCTAAAGCTGAATACGCAGACATTTCATCATTGGGCTGAAGGAGAATATTATTCCTAAGCCCCGTCTTCTCAATGTTTCTCCCTTGATATTGTAATTTCCGAAGAAACTGCTGAGAATTCTATTCCTTTGCTGCTTGATAGTAGCAGGAAAACAGGGAGGTTAAAAGAGCAATAATACTTGAAAGGGACTTAAAAGGATACTTAGAAGGACTTGAAAGGAAGTACCAGCAGTGTCAGGAGGAAAGCACGCTCGCTGAATGAATACCCTGCTTCCCTACGGCATCTCCAGGCTTTGATTAGGCTTAGCCCTGTGGAGACTCCTGGAAGGATCCTAAGGGCTAATTAGAAAAATGACATGAAACGATGAGTCTTCCCAGCTGGTCTTTATCCTTTGCTTTCCTTCTGAGAGGGGAAAAAAAAAGGCAAAAGGAGGGAATAGTGTATGTACCAGTAACAGTAGGAATGGAGCTACATTTATTATGGTGGTTATTCTGTCTGATTTGTGTTGCAGTCGCAGGGACTGAGCTGCATGAAAGGAGGCCACAGTATCAAAAAAGGGTCATTCCTAAGAAGCCATCCCTTGGAGAGTGTGTGAAAGGCTATGGAAAGAAAGCAACTCTCAGGCAAGGCTGTGCTGTTGCTCCACCTTTTCTAATACAGCCTGGGGGGCGGAAACGGCATGAATAATTCACCCAGGAGACTTGCTAGATTGAAGCAGGAGAAAAAGTGAATTTCCTTTGCTGACAGTATTCACAGATTGTACCTTGCTTTAGCTTCCCTTGTCAGTAATTCTTACTGCTCTCCTCTGACACTGGATTAATTATGATTTTGGCATGATGTCTGAAAAACAGAGAGCAATGCAGTGACACAACAAAAAAGAAAAGAAGAAAATCAGGAGCCAAAAATTGATCCGCCTGCACCAGCTGCATACATATTATAAGGGAATAAAACACCACCACCTTCCAAGAAAGCTTAAAGGCAGCCTCACCTAGAAACAGCTACTGCTGTAATTTATTACATCACACCTAGCTTAAGAGGAACATCCTTTAACAGTGGAGGTAAGAATCAATTTTCCTCAGTCTGGTGCTTCTGTGCAGTCAGATCATGGCTGCTGGCTAACTAAGCCTGGTAACTCAGTACATGACAAAGGAGGAGAGAAATAAATGACAACCATGACAGCTGTCCTGGAGGAAAGACCTGCACCTTTCAGACAAGCATCTTAAATCACTTCTGCATACACCACAGCGGCTTAGAGGCATAATATTTTATGAAAGGCTCAGAGTGAGATGCTAGTGGTGGCTGTCACAACTAAAATCTCTAGCACAATGTGTGCCCAGGTTATGGATCTGAATCCCAAATATGACAAGCGCAACGATGATATAAACCAAATTAGGCCCCATGTGCAAAAGAAAAGCTCTGTTCTCCACCAGAAAGTGATACTTGCTTCTCTTAAATGTAATTTAAATACTATTTTAATAGGTAAAGGACTTTGTAGTCCTCTTTCACTGCTGAGAAAAGCACAAGTCTCAAATAGAGGTCCACAGATCAGACAAGTGTAATGGACAGAGACATGCCTATTTGTAAGGACATGCTCATTCAGCTGACAGTGGAAAGAAGCAAAGAATATTAGAAAGAAAGATCAGCAAGTGACAGCATCTTGCTGAAGGATGGGCTGTTCAACAGAAAAATATGGCCCAGAGTTTTTAAGGACATGGTCTGAAGTGAAGAATCATAGAATGGTTTGGGTTGGAAGGGACTTCAAAGATCATCTAGTTCCAATCCCCCTGCAAAGGGGAGGGACACCTCCACTAGACCATG
>JAVSBS010028888.1:7931-19021 GCA_033124195.1 Coracias cyanogaster | reverse complement strand
GAGAAGTCTGCAAAAGCCCACCTAAACTGCAATGACAGATATGGATGGGTAGATATATTTCTGGTTTAGAATCATAGAATCATAGAATGTTAGGGGTTGGAAGGGACTTCTGGAGATCATCAAGTCCAACCCCCCTGCCACAGCAGGACTAGAGAATCTAGGGCAGGTTACACAGGAATGCATCCAGACAGCTCTTGAATGTCTCCAGAGAAGGAGACCCCACAGCCTCTCTGGCTTGTCCTATCACAGGGCACAAGTGAAAAGGGGCTGCCCCTTTCTTCTTGACACACAACCCTCATCTATTTATACGCATTAATTAGATCCCCTCTCAGTCTTCTCTTCTCCAGACTAAAAAGCTCCAAGTTTCTCAGCCTTTTCTCATAAGGCAGGTGTTCCAGTACCCTAATCCTCCGTGTAGCCCTCTGCTGGACTCTCTCAAGTAGAGTCGTTTTGATAGGTGCAGTACAAAAATGATGCCATGGGTTTTGCCCCAATTACAGTACGGCTCTAGACTCCAGTGGTCCAAATAGACAACTTAAGCAATCCCTGCAACCACTCAGATTCTGCTGATATCCTGTGCACAAAAATCAGAACTGCAAAAACATGCCTTCAAGGAGACTGATTAATCTTTACTTAATGGAGATAGTGTGGGACTGATAGGTTTTGGAAACTTGCTACAAACTTTCTTGGAGAGAGTAAAATTTTGTTATCTTTATGGAGGAACAGGAGGGGAAGTTTTAAGATTTATATGTTAAGGACTCAGAGGAGTTTTTTCAAATGCATTGCTGAAAAGAGTGAGCACAAACTGAGAGGAATTACTTTGATTAGTAGCAGAATTAAAAAAGCACATCAGTGCAGTTAAATAAGAACAGATCCACCTCATTGTGTTAAGTTACTTTGCATGTATTCTAGTTCAGGAATTTTGCTTTTCAAAATTTATTCTGTGTTGATTGGTAATTACAGCTCTGGTACATGCAAAGGCAGCTGGAAATTCTTCTTGGGCTTGTTGAATCTGAAAGGTAGTTTTCTCCAGCTGCATATTAACATACGATCTCTCATTAAATTGTACCAAAAAATATAAACACTGATCAAAAACATCTGCAACACTTAAAAGGTCCTATCTTTCCAACTTCATTTAGTATTCGGTGTAATAACAGTAATCAAAATGAATTTGTGTGGTATTCATCATCTTTTATATAGGTGCTGAATTGTAATTTGGTATTAATTAATGGACATATTGTTATAGAAATTCTGTACTGCACTGATAGTCTATATGCAAGAACATCCATGAGACATTTGGTATTTTGAGCTGGATACTTATTATAGGAGCTGAAGCTGTTGTAATGTAAACAAATTCCTTCGGGGCCATAAAAAACCTGAGTGGATAAGAATGAATAACAGATTATTCAATTACCACAACATTCGGAATCTGGCTGAAGTATATGAATATTCTGTTTGGTTGACCCAGATTAGTTTTACCTCAGGAACACAAATATAGGTTAATTCAAGAATGATGTATGTGAATCAAGACAGCCAATAAGAGGAAATGGAAAAGATTCTAGGAAGATTATGCAAGGGTCGTCAGCCTTATGACATAGCTTATAGAGTTCATTTTTGAACTACAACAAAGAATGTTTGGCCTTCAAAGAAATAAAAATGCCTGAGATATAGCACATTGCTCCATTCCACCCTAGTACATTGTGCAGGACAGTATGTTTATGAGGTGTTCAGAGCTTCCAAAGTCCTAACAAGACTAATCTAATAATTGCACTAGACAGTACTTTTTTTATTCAGTGTTAAGTGTGTGTCCACCTGGCTTTTGATAGCTTCTGGGAACTGTGAATATTGTTTTGAGGAGAAAGAGGTAATATATAAATAAGATTAAGCCACAGGGCAACTGGAGGAGATGAAGTGCTGTAGGTTACTCCTTTGGTAGAGTGGTCCCATATGCGTGCACTCAATAGCTGCACACATCTGCAGGCTAAATCTGAGGTATAATTTTCATGTAGTCAGTAGGAATTTACTTTTCTCACATCCCAGGGATTGTGTAACATTAATTAAGACTAATGCTTTACTATCTTTGTTTTTCCTTTTTTAAAATCTTCATTAAATATACGCTGTTGCTTTCACAAAGTCAATGTTTCCAAGTCCATATAATTATAATACACATATAGAGAGTTTGTGGGTACAGAGTTTGTGCCATCCCTTGTTGTTTCTGAAAAACCTCTGTCTGCAAGTGACTATCAGAGACATAGACATATGTCTAGCAGAGATCTGAGTCCAGTGTCAGAAGCTGATCCTCAGTCTATCTAGAATACAAGAGAGGTCTCCAGCCAGCTTGAAGCTCAGCAGTTATCTTTTGAAACTGTACTGGATTATTAAATAACACAAAGGACACCAGTTTTCCAGTCTAATGGAGATTTTCTTTCTATTTAGTTCCTAAAGCATCTTAGATACAGTCTATGTTATGATTTGTACTAAATCCTGTTTGCCCACATACTCCCTTTTTTATTGAGCAAATAAGACTTTATTAACTTTTCAGGTCCTACCGGTACTTACCAGGTTCACCCAGTACTTACTGAGATGTAACTGATGATGTATTTGCAGATTATGAATACATAATAAACAGGATATTTTGTTGCCTTTTAAACTAATTTATAGCAATTTGTAGAAAAAACATGTACCTATGGTCAGCCATTTTCAAACTTATCACAAGTACAAAGATTAGATAATACAACCTTAATTTAATTCCAAATCCAAGATCTATTGCAATGTAGTAATTAGCTGAATTGGAGTTTTGTGGTTTGTGATAGCTATTCAGTCTCTAATCTGATTTACAGCTCCTTACTCCACTGAGATCTGTATACTGAGTAAAACCGTTGTCATTGTTTCGGGGGAATGACAATAAAACTCCCTGGCTGTATATCTAAATATATTAAATAATTGTTTCAAATAGCTTCAGCATTTACATCCAAATAAAAGCGTACAAAAGAATGCATTCTCTATGACTCTAAGCTACTATCATGCAGCCCATGGAGAGATGCTGTGGAGCTGGAAGTCATGTTGTTTGATCCAGTGCCTTTCCTGAGCCCTTTTCTCACTGTAGACTTACTCCAGCATTCACGATTGCGCTCTTCAAGCACTTAAAAGCAACAGGTCAGAGGAGTAGGCCCACACAATCAGAATTATCTACTCGGGTAATTATAATGCAAATTGTTTGTACTGGGTTGAACTGGTTTATCTTTCAAACCAATTTTCATAGGTAAAAGAGAATTTGAGTAGATTCTTTTTGGCAGACAAAGAAACAAACAAAAAAAGTAGACTTTTTTGGCAGACAAAGCTTACTGTAGGATTCTGAGTTTTTGTCAGTTAACTGGAAACTTCTAAGCAACATTTTTTACTTTTTTTTTTAATAAAAAATGAAGTTTAACCTGCAGGAAAAGACAATAGTATGGGAAGTACAAAACGTTCAACTCTGCCTACTTACCTGGGGGGTTTTGTTTTGTTTGGGTTTTTTTAGTTTTGTTTTTGTTTGTTGGGGTTTTTTTGTGTTTTTTGTTGTTGTTGTTTAGTTGGTTTTTTTTTTTCCCAGAGTCTTGGGAAATGGATAATCTTTGAACTATAAACTTGATCTGAGGAAGAAGAAAAAATTCTAAAAGGTAGGAGTCATGACTGTTCTGTAAAACATGTGCCTCAACAGATTACAGCAGGAGAAACATAACTTGGTATGAGAGTTGCTCTGTCATTTTTGTGGATCTCAGTGCAAGTGGGGTTTATGAGCATGAAGATTAGTGTTCTGTCACGTTCTTCTAGGGCTAGGTCTCACAGCACTTCGGGAAGGACAGTTTTTATGATTTAGCATTTGGCTGGATGCTGGGTTAGATGCTAATCCTGAACAGGGGGCTGTGTGCCAAACTTGGATTGAGGAATTGGGAGATGGAGATTGCAAAAAATGCTGGACTTGCAAAAAGTAGTAGAAATCAATAAAGGCAAGCTTTGGGGCTGCTGTGGAAACTTGCACACTACATTTCTTTCTTTTTATTCTAAAAGCACTTATACTAGGTCTAAATTTTGCCTGAAGTGTTTGCACATGTGATCTTGGGCACATCGTCCATACACATTCACGAAAACGTTCTTTATATCTTTACTTATCTTTTCTGCTTCTGGCAAATTAGACTTTATTTTTCTGACAGGTAAAAGAGACATTTTTCAAACAGAATGCCTTTTTAGCTTTGTCTGTCTTTGTCTGCAATTGCTGACACATACTTCTGTGACATAGACACTTCTCTCCAGAAGCTAGGGTAACTGACTGGACAATTAACCTACTGTGAGTTTTCTACAAGAGTTTTTTTATGTTTATGTGGCTACTCTACAAATGACTTGCTCCTTTGTTGTCCTACATTATTTGTGTGAAAGATTGTTTTACTAGACCTCAAAACTGCCACCAAGGGGCAGTGTTTAAAAACATCAATGTTGTATTTGAGGAACCAGCTGTTTTTATTAGCCACGGTGTAGCAGCTAAGAGCTTTGGTTTATTATACAGCTAGTTTATGAGTTCCATTGTGTAAAATATATGACTCATGATGTCTTACGGTGTGTGCTAGCAGTGATAATGATTCTGTAACCTGTGTGATGATGGAGAGCTCAAAAGTGTGTGGTTCAATGAGCTGCTGACCAAATGTATTATTGCCATTACCTTTGGCATAATGTTGTAAAATAACAGATCAAATTTCCATGTCTTACAGATATCATAGTTCTTCATAGTTTGGGGTACTGCATTGATATGGGAGTGGGGGGTTGATATTTACATGAGGAAGTATCTCCCTTCTTTTTGCAAATTTCAGCTTGGACAATGGTTATGTGCAGCTCTATTTCATCCTCTTTTCTCCTAGCTAATTACCAGTTTGACCTCCCCTCAGAACCTTGTTTTCTTGTCCACTGAGAGCCAGTGTCTTTGTTATTACAATCCAGTGTGTCTGTAGCTGAAATAAATAAGAGAGTCATTCATCAATGGCACATAAACATTAAAAATGCTAAAACAATTGGTTTAAAATTTAAAGGAGTGATTCACTGAGATGCATTATTAATAAGCATAAATTATTGAGTTGGCTCAGCAGTGCAGCTACAGTTTAGAGATGGACTCATGGTCCCTTGAGGGCTGTGGTCCCATGTAGAAGTGTGCTTTGCCAGCTGGCCAAGCTGCAAGAGCAGAGTTACCTGTGCCAGGCTGTAGGAGAGCGAGCAGGAGGTGGCGGACTGTGTGTGCTTGCAAACGTACAATGTACACGGGGAGTAAAACATGAAAAATAGATTATGCTTGTTTCTGAGAAATTGGAAGAAGACAATCCAGTGATAGTAACTCCTTTTTAATGGAAATGGAATGGACATAAACTAATCTTTTCTGCATGCCTCTGTCTTTGTTCTGTCTTTTTTCCTCCTAAATAGTTTTGTGTTATCTACTTACCCAACTGTCCTAATTTTGTTTTAATAAAATTAGGCATACCAAGAAATGTATTTTCTTGTGCTTCTACATTGTTGTATGCATGAAACTAGTATAAATTGTACACCCTTCAGGCAGTTTCTCCTAAGAAACAGTTTGAATTCTAAGGATTAAATTCTGTCCCAAATGAAGTCAGTTGGATTATTTGTTCTGGTTGTGATGAAGTTGAGACTTTACCAAGAATTATTTCCTTTCAGTAGCAGCAGGTTTTGAAAAGGAGTTCACAGATCATGATTCAGGAGATGAATGGGACTGATTTAAGTGTCATATTAGACATAATCCCTACAGAAACAATATAAATTATGCTCAGCTAAGGATAGAATGTTCATTTATAGTTTAAAGTCATGCCTTTCAAATATCACTGGCACTAATATTATTGTGCATTTTAGCCCAAAGCTATTTACCACACATATGTGGAGTCCCTTTGCTTTTAAAGAGAAACAATAACAAAAAAACCCCTCCAGAAATGCAAAATTGTGTAACTGAATGTGTAGTTTCCTTGATGCACTCAGAATGATTCCCATAAGCTACACCATTCTCTGAATGCATGGCATTCTTCTGTCCTTCATTTAGCTCAGCTGTCAGACACAGCATCTAACAGCCCATTCCCAGAATAGAGGAAAGCTGACCTTTATACGTTACAGATTTCAGTGACCTCTCTGGAACTGCTGTTATGGTCATGCACAGCTTTACAACTGTTAAATGAAAGCAATCCAGTCTTCGAGCAGAATCTCATCCTCATTCGCAAACAACTTAAAGTAGATGGTTCCACTAGCTAATTAATCATTCTAAGTTTACATTGATGCAACTGAATTTGACCTAAAAAAAGCACAGCAAATTTCTTGCAGTAAAACAGACAGATGCTTTGGCTTCTGCCTTTCAAAGGTTGCTTAAGAAGCTGGAATAGTTTTGATGATGGTAAGATTATTGTGATGATGCATTTTGCTGCATCTCCTAAGCATTAAAGCAGAACATCAGGTGTAATAGACTATAAATCTCTTCTTTGTATTGCTTAGCTATGCATCTAGTTGTATTGAAAGCAGCAAATATTGATTATAGGTTAAAGGCAATTAAAATAATGGACCTGTAGCTGGCAGAAACTGCCGAAGGGTTCTTGGCACTGACAGCTTTTACCACATAAGCAATGACTGTCAAATGTAATGAGCAAACATATTTTCCAGGAATACGCATTTAATATTCACTGAGCTCTATTTTACAGAACATTATTTTTATTAAAATTGTGAGCAGACTACTTTTTTAAGGGGGCAAAAGAGAGGATAACAAGGGCTCTAATTACAGCTGAAAGTGATTAATTGTAAAGGAATCACATAGCTACCAGGTTACAATGTAGCACAAGAGAAGAGACTGTCTCAGGCTACCTGTAATCGAAAGTCCTCGCTTTCTACAGAAGTCTCAGGATATCAGCACACACAGCTGAGGCAGCTTTTTTTTTTTTTGTTGTGTCTGTACTTAGGCTAGCCCTATCAAACATGAACCAAGGCTTTTAGCTGAGCTTACTGCCAGCACAGCTAATTGCACTGTTAAAAGGGGCTTTATCACAAGCCTTTTGGTAGCACATGACTGAACCACCTTGGCAGAAGCTGGAAAGAAAGTTTTGGTTCTGAGAACCACTTTTTTTTTCCTGCTTTTTCTCTGATGCAAGACTGAAGCCTCTTCCAGAGCCATGTGTTACTCAGCCTGCACCCTCAGGTGCTGATGAGGCCACACTGCCTGTGACAGCTAAAAAGTGAAACCAAGACTTGGGTCATTTCTTAGTCTTTCTCCACCTACACTCAAGGTATGTGGGGCAGGGAATTTATTCTGACCTCAATGACTCTTTTTCATGATGAGTTGCTGCCAGACCATTGTTAATCAAGAGGGAGAAGGAAAGGAACATGCTGTACATCCTTGCACCTCCTGAACATCATTTCAAGCTCACACAATGGGCTAGTACCAGGACTTTACAGAACTGGCCTCCTTAAATGACGGCTTGCTGTTACAGCTGCAAAGGATGTTCAAAGAGAGATAAACAGATATTCACACAGTCTTGATTTTGCTCCTTTGAGGATATCAACGTCGTCGGGAAAAGCACTGGGGTTTGTGGAAAGCCACTGGCACAGAGGGAGAAGGAAATTAGAGGGAATTACTATGAAAGATGCATTCTTCAGGAGGCATATTTAAATACATGTTCACTCATAATTAATTATCTTTCTCCTAGGATAAAGCGACATAAAGTCTTGGCCATTGTATGACCTGTATTATGGTAGTGCATGAATGGTATCAGTTTCAGCAGTTGTTGGAGCCCTGCTAAATGTAGAGCCAAGGTTTACAGCTTCTATTCAAGTACCCCAGAGGATGTAGTTTTATCAAGTTTTGCAAGGATGCCATCTTCTTACAGTCCCTCTAGCCCTGTTCTCTTGCAAGACCAGTGACTGACATCTGGATTCTTCTTCAAGAGTGACAGCTGTAGTGCTTGCTCAAATGAAGGTAGTAAACATATGCATCATTCCTGCTTGTTTATCCCTCTGCAGAGTTCAGCTTCTTCATCCCTTCTTGAATGTCTGGAGTTAATCTACTAGGAATATTGTCTGCCCTGAGGAAACATTAAGTGATATTGTTTTCAAAGTGCTGTAAGAGAATTTGCTGTTATCAATGTTGCAATAATTGTGTTACCCTAGGTCTCTGGACTGGCTGCTGAGATTAGATTCAATAACAAATGAGTGCATGTCTCAATCCATGACTGACCAGGCCAAGCTACTTGGCTTTCTGTGCAAAAGCACCTTATGTCTCTTGGGACAAAAAATATGAGACTTTTTACTACACAAGGCAGCAAAAGTGTTACCATTTACTATTAAGTATTGTTTCATTTCTTTATGTGAGAAACCATAAATGTGAGCTCAGCTCTGCAAAAGCCAGCAAAATTAAAAGTAAGATACTGTCTAAAGAACACAGAAAGATGGAGATTGTTCATTCTGAATTTTTAGCCATAAATGTTGATATTTGTCTAAGCCAGTATCATGAAAATCTATTTAAACAATCTTCTTCAAGGTTTATTTGCATGCAAAAATATACTAAGAATAAGAAGTATATGTAATAATAAAATGTCTTCTCAAAGGGAAAGAGGTCCTGAAACATGATCTATTAATAAAGTGAACAGGCTGATTATTTTCATTTAGTTTGAGCATATGGAAGAACCTTTCATATAAAATAAATACTTCTGTTCAAAACAGTACTGTCTCACATAACCATAGCATCCTTGAATTACACTCTAAATAACAAGTTTGAATGTAACAAATTAATCCTGGGTAAAACTCCACTGACCTCAATAGATTTACACTAGGAATAAATTTTGACTGATATGTTTAAGTGATATATGCTGTATAGATATCAAAACATGAATGAGCAGCTAATATCTTTATTATGCTGTGATGAAATACAAAAAGAATAATGAAATGGTAATGAACCTTACCATACCATTTGTCTAGCATGATTAATAAAATATTTTTTATATGTGGTTTTCTTTACTGTGCTATTTAGACTTTCTTTAAATGATAATTTTATGTGTCTATGAAATGCAAATTATTGAATTATAAGATGCCATGTGAGCATTACAGCTGACAGGTAAATGAGAGCAAAGAAAAGCTAAGCATACCAAATCAGATGATTTGTAATTCAATTATAAGTACCTCCAGAAGCCATATAGTCACAATGTAACAAAGGATTGGTTTTAAGTAAAAATATATTTGATCCTCTGAGATATGGACATGAGAATTGGGATAATGTACTGTAAATTTTATGCTGTCTTATGAAATGTGAGCAGTTGTACTAGATCAGAACAGAGAATAGCTGACTTTTACACCTGTAAGCTCAAGTTCAAGCAGCTTCATACAAATGGCTGTAATTTAACCACTTGGACAAAGTAACATCTCCTACTGCACTCTTTCAAATCTTTGTTGCATTATCACAGATCTTTGTACTTGGTGCTACCGTAAAGCTACAAAAGCTCTTGATTTTATTTGATTGACTAATAGACTTAACGTTCATCTGAAACAACAAAGGAAGTTGCTGGCTTGCATGTTTTGACAGAAAAGTTCAGCCAATTAAGATGAATGTCTGGCTATATATTTTTGATCTACTCAATAATTTTATTTTAGGCTTGACACCTGAGTTTTCGAACAGTTAAATAGGACTTTGATATACTATACCAGGTGCTATTGGAAATAATGTTGATCAGTCATGGGATAACTTTTTTTCAGTCAGCTCACTGTCTTTAAAATGGGGCTAAGTTTTTTAATCTTGGTTCATGTCATTTTACAAAAAGTAAAACTTTTCCCTGTTAAAAATCTACCGATAATAACAAGAAATAAAGAATTCAAAATTCAGTCACACACAGGCCCTATCATAAACAGTATGAATAGAGGAAGGTGGTAGAAGAAGGTTTATATGGATAAAATTTCATCAGAGTGCATTACACACTAGTCTACTGTAATATGATCCACTTTTCTTCCTGAAACTCTTTTTGTATCAATAATTCCATGAGAAAATCAAATGCCACAGTACAAGAAGGACGTTGAGGTCTTGGAATGGGTGCAGAGAAGGGCAACAAAGCTGGTGAGGGGCCTGGAGAGTATGTCTTATGAGGAGTGCCAGAGGGAACTGGGATTGTTTATCTTTGTTTAGCCTCAAGTTGCACCAGGGCAGGTTTAGATTGGATATCAGGAAGAAGTTCTTCACTGAAAGAGTGATTAGCCACCGCAACAGGCTACCCGGGGAGGTTGTGGAGTCATCAGCCCTGGAGGTGTTCAAAAAATGGGTAGATGTGGTGCTTCAAGACATGGCCTAGGGGTCAGGGAGATGTTCGAAGAAGGTTGGACTAGATGATCCTAGAAGTCTTTTCCAACCTGAATGATTCTATGATTCTATATATATTTATTTAGTTTTAGTAAGTGAGACTGCTTAATGAAGAACCAATTCATTTGTGAGGCTCTGTGGTCCAGTCACTGGTTACAGACACAGCCCCAAAGAGAACTTGTGCAGAGATAGAAGGTAAATCACTCCCCTACTCCTCGTTCCAGTCTGATCCTGGCAGTGGCGAGGACCATAATATATATTCCCACAAGACAAGAACCATTGAGAATAGCAGCTTTGTGCCAGTACCTTTCTCACAGCAGGACTTCTGCAGCCATGCATGA
This sequence comes from Coracias cyanogaster, assembly GCA_033124195.1. Classification (NCBI taxonomy): domain Eukaryota; kingdom Metazoa; phylum Chordata; class Aves; order Coraciiformes; family Coraciidae; genus Coracias; species Coracias cyanogaster. The sequence goes on along the minus strand of JAVSBS010028888.1, from coordinate 8,329 downwards.
TGATCTTGATAAGGACACAGAGTGTACCATCAGTAAGTTCGTAGATGACACTCAGTTAAGCTGGAGTGTTGATCTGCATGAGGATAGGGAGGCTCTACAGAGAGACTTGGATAGATTTGATCAATGGGCCTACATTAATGGTATGAGCTTCAACAAGGCCAAGTGCCAGGTCCTGCACTTGGGCAACAACAACCCCATGCAACGCTACAGGCTAGGGGAAAAGTGGCTGGAAAGCTGTCTAGCAGAAAAGGACCTGGGGGTTCTAATTGACAAGCAGCTGAATATGAGCCAGCAGTGTGGTCATGTGGCCAAGGAAGCCACTGGCATCCTGTCTTGTATTAGAAATAGTGTGACCAGCAGAAGTAGGGAGGTGATGGTGCCCCTGTACTCAGCACTGG
>JAVSBS010028886.1:45199-57606 GCA_033124195.1 Coracias cyanogaster | reverse complement strand
GGTCTTCTCAACAATTAGTTGGTGTTACTGGTATGGGGTTCTTGATTTGGAAGCTCACTCAGAGCTGCAGATTTCAGCATCCAAAGTTTGCATGCCAGCTATTTCATGGGATGGAGGTAGCCTGCAAAGGCAATCTTACCAGGAGGAACAAACTAGGTCTACATGGTGTGTATGTCAGTGGACGAAAAGTGTGACTGAACCCCCTTTTCACTCAAAGATGCAAGAGAATTGTGTTAAGGGATGGCTACCGTTTCATCTCCTGGTGTCCCAGGATTTCATCAACATTTACATTTAAAATCAATTCAGTCCAACCCAACAAGCATTCCAGCAGCTTCTGGGGACAGTCTTTAGAAAGTCTAGAAGCAATAGCTAAAAAAGGAGACCTGCTTCTACAGGCTTCTCACCTGATAGTTGCTTGCTATCATTTTCTATCTTAATACATCTTTTGTTTCCTTCATTTGGAAGAGCTTTCCCTCAAGGACTAAATAACCTACATGAGTGAAAGAAAAATGTAAACTTGCTAGCATTCAGTGGAAATCTGCACAGAGAAGACAGACGCTAACGGTAAAAGATGATACATTCTAGTGAGTTCATCCAAATACAGAAACTTCAAGGATCCTTTTGTCTTTCTTGCTTATTTTCATTTCAGTCAAGCATTGCACAGTGAGTAGCTGTTTTTGAAAAGTGTGTTGAGCCATTGCCCGTATTCTTGAGGGACAGCATGAGACATGACTTTCTCCCTCTTAGTTACAAGAAACAGATGAGGATGCCCAGGAGCTGTGTTGACTTTCCTGCATCTGCAAGCTTGCTTCTAGAAAAGAAAATGGAAGCAAGCTGCTCTCTCACCTGCCAAGTAGTTTCATATTGGGTTTTTTGGGTCATCTGAGCATCAGGCTTACCTTTAAAAAAGACTAAAATGAAATGTAGCGGTCAAAGAGGTAAAGGTCAGTTCTTTGTGGCCAGCCTCACCTCCTGATGTTCTCAGCAGCAGGAGCTAACAGAAACGGAGCTATACTTGAAATCTTGTTACTTCTTTTACTTCCAGTAATTGCTAGTGACAAGAGGCTGGGGTGTGATGCCAGTTCTCGGAGCAGGGAAACCTAAATGGCACCAAATCCATTTTTCACTTCTGGAATTGATACTGGGTCCTCTGAAAAGCTGTTTTAATTACATTCAACATTCAGTGTGCATCAGCTGGGTTTCAGCTCTGCTTTCTAAAACTCCATCTGCATTAAGCTCCTGAAACAAAGATTTTTTAAAACCTGCAGGTAAATGCAGGAAAAAAAGCTAGCATACTTTCTTAATTAGTGCATTTAAATATTATTGGGCCTTTGAGGTTACTGGTCTCAGACTCCCTCATGGGGTGAGAGACTGTGCCAGGGGCTGATGTCCAACTTGTAGGGTGGCATAAGAGAGTGCCCCCAACCATGAAATCAGCCACAAAATTTGTCTTTAAATGCATCATTTCATGTAATGGGTTGAGGGCCAGATGGCAATAGCTCTCAGTGGCATGGAGGGAGCTTGCCATTTAGCAGAGGTCCATTGGTGGGTGATAGGTAATACATTCCCCACAGCAGCAGCCCTTCTGCAGTATTTCTCCCACTCTGGGACCTGAAGCACCAGGCAGAGCTGGATGGGCCAGTCATCAACATCTAGAGCTTAAGATCTCAGACACAGAAAGAGGCTGCAGGGAAGAGCGAGATGGAGCTGCGGCTTGTCATGTGAATTTGTGGAAGTCTTACACAGATTGCATGATCCTTGACATGATACTCAAAGACGGTACTAATGCTCTAGACCCTTGAGTTTGGATGCATCTAGAAGAGAACTTCAGATATGTTTTTTATCCTTCTGTCATCGTTTCAGCACAGCTCTGGTTGGAGTGTGGCTTTATCTCTAAGGTTATCTTCTTGCTGTGGTCCCTGCCACGAGAGTTGGCAGCAGTGGCTGCTAAGTCTATTCCTAGCTTCTTCAAAAGACATTTAAACAAACACTCAGTGTGGCAATTCTTTTGCTCCTGTTTTCTTAGATACCAAGTTAGCTGCATTTATGATCCTTTCCTTGAATACAGCCTCCCTGACATTAATGAAGTCTTGAACCCTGATGGGCTTCATGTTTAGGTTTCAGCCATCACTAACACACACATTTTCAATTAGAAAAGACAAACTAGTAGGGCATGGAGTCCTAAAAGTCATTATATTGTACCTCCAGATTTACCACACCCTACATATCCTCTTCCTCCCAAATGCCAGCATCCAGTGTTATGAACTCTGCTGCTTCCACTTTCTAATTATGTTTTAAAACAAGCAAACCAAAGCAATCTTACACTCCTGTTCCACCTAGTAAGAATGCATTTAAATTCAGCTGTGTAAAGGTTCTTTGCCCATTTCAGGAAAAGATTTTGTTTGATTTGCTTTGTGAAAAATTTCTATGTATTCCTCACTGTTTCTGCAGGCCCTAATTTACTTTTCTGTGGTTGAGCCCACCTTAAGCTCTTGTTAAATAAGGAAGTGTTGCAAGCTTGTAGGCAGTGAGATGGCCGTAGGCTTGACCGAGGACCCAAATGACCCCATATTATCATAGTTTCTACAGATTGTTTTGCTGCTGCGTTGAAGGGAGCTCCATTTAAAGTCTTAGTAGAACAATTTAGGGTTATGTTGGAATGACAGCCCATGAAAAACCAAGGCAGATACACTGGCTGTGTTGAGGTAAGATCCTATTAGGATACTTCAGAAAGCAGAAGGAAGCCCCAAAGCTTCAGACACTCTGGGTGTCTGGCATAGAGAAAAGAGCACTGAGGGTTCAGGAGTGTGACTAAGGCAACCACAATCCAGGTCTCAGAGAGCTCACACATGACTGGGAAGAAGAGGGCACTGAATACAGGCTTGGGGCATAGGAAGATATCACCCAGAAGGAGTCACCTTCCAGCCAAAAGAACAGGTGCTAATGCTGCTTGGTGCCTGCAGGAGAAATGAAGAACACCTGAAGCACTCAGAGCATCAGCCTGGACGTGCTGCATGGGCACCTGGTCAGGAGGAGTGAACACTGCCTGTGCCAGCAGCACCTCAGGAACTGCCTACAGAAGGGGCAATTGGGGAGCACACGACCTGCACGCAGCAACTGGGTGATGAGATTTTCTTCAGAGACGGTGAGTGGGTGGTTGAAAGGAGAGCTTTCCGAAAGAATGGGAGACAATATTTGTTTCTTTGTAAGTGGTAGCACAGATGAACAAAAACACACTAAAAAAGTGCAACAACAGAAGAGCAAAGTGTGAGTCTCCCCATCTGCAGCCTGTCTGCCTGTTGAAAGATGATTTTGTTTTAGGAATTCTACTGCACCTTGTAACCACCTTGAAGAGAAAGTTCATAATAAACTTCCCATATGAAATACGCACAACGTTATTCTTCTCAGTCTGTGTAAGTAAGAACTAATTTATTTAGTTTATGTTTTAAGCAAACATTTTTCTTTAGATGTTGCCAGGCACCGCATGGGTCTTGAAATTAACATTCAAATCCTGCTTTTGTAAAGTTTTATAGCCTAGATGCAGATTTACTGGTCTATACTGGACATGATTTACTAATCAAATCCTTTGTTCAATCTAAGTCTTGCAGCAGAAAGGGAGTTTAAAAGATCCAACAGCGTAGTATTAAGAAGGTGTCTTCACAGAATCACTCTAGGTTGGAAAAGACCTTCTTCTTAGCAATATCCCTATGATTTAATGCTTGAAAACTTAATTCTTCAATTCCCAGTTGGGAAAACATTCTTTATAGGAAACAAATATTTAAATCTCTCTCTCCATCTGTTCTCTATCAGCACTTCATAAAATAAGTCATATTAAAAAAAAGGAGACTTACTTCTGTGAGTCTGAGAGCTGCCTAAGGCTTTGAAGCAGTGTCAGCTGGATGGAGCAAGTTCCAGAAGGGAGGTGGAAAAAAATGCCCGTGCAAATTGTGCGACTTGTTACACTACCAAGTAGGTACCTCACAGTTCCTTGTCACTCTCCCACTAAGTCAACAAAGATGTAGGAAGTCAGTTAATCATTAACATATTACAAAAATATGAAAGCTTTACCACATGCCATTTTTTCTAGTTGCTCTAAAACACTTACCAGAGTATATAGATAAATCCCATGGAAAATTCAGTTTTCTGTAAGGCACTCTTTCAGAAAATCTGCCTCTGTGATTACACTATTTTCCAGCCTGAGACCACCATGATGTCCCAGCCTGACAGCCTGAAGGACACAGAATCCTCATCTGAAAGAGAATGAAGTGATTTCATAACCCTTTCTACTTTGATAGAGTTTTTCTCCTGTATTTATGCAACCCAAATTAGTGCAGCTCTGCAGTGAGAAGAAATATAGGGGAGGAGGTTTTCCAAGGACTAAACTCAAGCTGCACTGGTCTCTTGTTGGACTGTGGTTGGCATTACCCATACAGTGGTACAAATAGTACCATGCTTGCTATCTCTGATTTTTTTTTCTTTAAAAAAACCAACAAAACCCCAACACTTTTATTAAAATTATGTTGTTTGCCTTGCTTTGTGGTCTTCCTGTGAATGTAAACATTGATTCTTACAAATGGTAAGAGAGTTCTTAACTCCGTTCTGCTTTCTCTTCTTTGAAACCTAGAATCAGCTATGTTAATCTCCAAGTGATGCACTGGCTTCTGCAGTGGGAGGACATTTCCAGGGCTGGTGTAGAAAGATGAGGATATTTATTCCTGAAATGGGAAGCCCTCATTAAAAAATTCTTCTCACCTGTAACATGCACCATGGCTGGTCATTGCCACCACTAAAGAGAGCTGCAAAATGGCATTAATCCATACACTTCGGTTTTCTGCATGACCTTTAATTCAGCTCCCCTCCTCTCCTACCATATCTTCCGGCTGACGCTGATTCACTGGTTTCGCGTGCAGGTAACTCAGCCTGACTATGCCAGGGTTGGAAGGGACCTCTGGTGATATCTAGTGCAACCCCCCCGCCAAAGCAGGTTCACCCAGTGCAGGTTACACAGGAACGTTTCCAGACGGGTTTTGAAAGTCTCCAGAGAAGGAGACTCCACAACCTCTCTGGGCAGCCTGTTCCAGTGCTCCGTCACCCTTACAGTAAAGAAGTTTCTCCTCATGTTTAGGTGAAAATCTTGTCTTCTTACCTCCTCCTTTTCTGCAGCCCACCAAGCCAGGATCTGCTCCCTGGCTAGCCACGGTTAGATGGTGTTAGTTTGTTGCACAGGCAAATTCAGCTGCTCAGGCTTTGCTGTTGAGGGCTAAAAAGACACATATAGACCCCGATGGGCTTGCTGTTACGTGTCAGACTTGAGTATGGCCTTTTGACATGGTGATGGGTCTGCTGATTCAGAAGGACAGCATCCTTGGGCAGTAGGCAGCTGGCAGATAGATTCCTTTTCTTGGATTTAATAACCGTGTGAGACAACATTTGCAGGCTATTTCTGACTTTACAGATGAAGCTGCTGCACGCAGCCCATTTTGCTAACCATGCAATAGGAGTGGCACTCCCTCCACTTCTCCCAGAACACCACTTCTTTGCTCCTCAGATTCTGTATCTCTGACCTATTTCTTCTCAGTCACCAAAAAAACCACATTATGATGCTTTAAAGATTAAATTTCACAGAAAAATAATGATATGTCAACCACCATCAGTGCAGTGAATCTTAATTCAACTGGAAATCTACAGTGCTTAGCCTGTAAATAACATAACCAGCAGCATAAACACCATTACGTTAGTGAGAAATAGCATACACACAAAATGGAATGGAAGCGAGATAGGAAGCAAATGATGGTATTGAGTTCTTCTCAGTATATGATTATGACTTCTATAAACGTATTCATTTTTGGAGTCTTCATGACAAATTATTAAGAAACAGATGGAAATTAAGTAAGTTTCTGACTGCCTTATTTAAAGTAACACATTTTACACATCAGACTTTATTGTTCTTTGAATGCCAATGGTTAATACTTTTTCAGGCAGAAAACATTTGCTTTCTTCCTCCCATGGCCTTGACCCAAAGCGCATTGAAATCAGTGGGAGTAGTTCTGCTGACTTCAAAGACCTTTAGATCAAGCCCGGTCCCTTCTGTGGTTTACAATTTCATTGTTAAATACCACAGAACAGGAAGTATTCGTTTCAAGTTATTTTTCCTTTCATTTGCCACATTGAAAAACTAGCCTGAAATCAAGATGCTGTGCAAGATACAGTGCCCAATAAGGGATACCAAATAGGCAGCAGCCAGAGCCCCAGGAGGGGCTCCGAGGCTTCACATACAACTACTCTCTCGGTTTTTGTTTCAAGACAAAGGTTATTTCTCCCAGAAAACACAGCAGCCTCCCTGCACGCAGCTTGCCAGTCAGTGATCGGTGAACTGGGGATTAGAGTTGTTGCATCCTCACTCTTTGTCACCGCTTGTCCGCAGCAGATCATCTGACCAACAGCTCTCCAAATCTAACACTGAACCAAAGTGTGAGCCTCTAAAACAACAACTTGAGTCTGAGAAAAATATTTACATAAACACCTTTCCTCACTGTATACCTTTATGGCCAAGATAAGTTGTCCTTTGAAATCTGAGACATTCAGAGATGAGACAAGCAACTCTACCAAACTCAACACAACTCACATCGCATAGTGCTTCACAGCTCAGCAGCAGTAGATTCTTTGCCCAATTTGTGTGCACATCTTCAAACATGGGTCACAAATATATTTTCAACAGTATGCAAAATGACATTGAAGAGCAGAACACTTAAAAGATGAGGATGCATTTTCAGAGAGCTCACAATAACCTCATTGCAATTGTCGTCCCACTGCTGATGCTAATCCAATAAAGAGCCCACTGGACACCTGCACAGGTAAGCCCTCCAGCTGTTGCAATAATAAACAGCCCAAAGCAAGATGGGCTTTTGAAAGGGTTAAAACCCCTTGCACTTCATCATGCATGCCTTAGGAAGAGGGAAGAAAGCTTCCTGGCAAGGAGGCTGGGAATGCTCCAAGTGGGTAGGCTCCATGTTGCTCTGCAGGTGGAGGTGGCCAATGGTGGTGGGATGGAAGGGCCACAGCAGGATCCTTCTCATGTTCCTAAACACAACTCTGGGGCAGGGGTGCTCTTGTCACAGCATGGCAAAGGGCTCCATTGTTAAACAGCTTGACTTTTGCTTTTAGAGGGGTTATCACTCTCTTTGTCCTGCCAAGCCTGGCTAAGGCTGGGAACCTGCAGCAGTCAGACTGCCCAGGGCTTGCCTTGAAAGAGAGGCAACCCCTGCCAAGCTCAACAGACCCGCTGGGGAAGCACTGTGCATTATCAGATACTCAACACAATCCCAAGGTGTGTTCATCCCGTTCATTGCTGCTTGCTTTTATGGCTGATCCCGTCAGCTGGGCGGTTCTCTGGCTCCAGAGTACTTGGTAATAGTTTTGTTGTGCTACTGCCGTTATGTCATTGCATTTTGCTGGCTTTGATGTCTCTTCTATTTTGCAAAGTGTCCAAAATGCTCAGTCCCTGCCATTCTTTATGTTAGTTCCGTTGATGGTTTTTTCTGTACAGTGTGGGTGAGATTTAAACACGTTTTAGTCTGAGACTCCAGTGAATTCTGACATTACATAAGGGACATTATACGTTGTCCATCCTAGCAAGAGAGATGGTGTTCAATGTCCAGTTTAGGTATTGGAAGCTGGGGAGCCTGTACTTTACCCATATCTAGACTTGCTTCTTTCCAACCTATCTAGCAGAGCACTAATAACCTTACCAATGGTCAGACACTTGTTTAGTGCTTCTTCTATCCAAACTATGTTAGACGTCTTTTATTTACCATCAACAGCACCAGTAGTGTCCTCTAACTCCCTGCTGACACACTAGCAACTCTTTTTTGTCCTTAATTTTTCCTTTTTCCTGTGAAGGAGCTGACCCTTTTACTATCCATCAGTTGAAAACAAGGGGGAAATAGAAACATACAAAATGCAGCTGCCCACATTATCTCCAGCGTGGGTTGTTCAGATGTTTTTTTGAGAGACCAGACACCGTAGATCCTTTGGAATGGGCTCAGTATTTGTTTTTGAAGCAAAACTGAGATGACAATTACAGACTCAATAATTTCAAGGATGATTTCTCTGTGATCATGACTCAACAAGGGGCTGATTTAAAGCCAAAAAGATTTGCCTTTGGCTCAGCAAGAAATCAATGTTTTTTCCTGGAGATGCAGAACACAAAAGCTTGCACGCACAAAATGAAGGGCTGCTAAAATTAGATGCACTCCTGTGGTTCGGGTCGTCTTCTGGTTATTCCCAGATATCCAAAAGTAGGTCATGCAAAGCTTAACAAAGACATTTCCCTCAGACTTGTTGACACTTTAGAGCTAGTCAAAAAGACCACCTGATGGGAGGATGTTATCGACATGTCACGCTCAGGTTTCGCTCTGCCTTGGCAGCGTTTCTGCACTGTGAGAGCGCCCGCCTGCCGCCGTGTTAGACCACCAGGCTTTTTTCACTTCATTAGAGCTGCCATGGCAGCTTGTTCTTATCAGCCTTTAAAACTCACAAGAAAATCAAATTCCTATAAATTTCCATTAAAGGGAACAAAAGCAAGAGATCAATGGAAACCTGTAGCTCATACCATACCATGGGGGTTTTAAAGCTTTACAAAGCAACTCCCTGCAGAAATCATGGGGAACTATTAAAGTACTGCTTTAGGAGAAGCACGTGAATCACTGGTTGCTCATTAGCTGACCATGGCCATGACCTCAGCTAAAAGAAGATCTTCAGGATCTTTACTGACACCCTAGAAGGGTTTCTGTGCTTTTACTCCCTTCCTGGTTATTGACATAGCTGTACAGTGACTGTGATCTTTCAACTGACCAATACACTATTAAAATGATGCAGTAGGACATAGAAACTTTCTGGTGAAACAGAATAAAACAGGATCCTGCAGAAAACAAAACAGATTTCTTATGGACTACCTCATCACCACAAGCAGGGTGCTGGTAAGGAGGAGGATGCAGTTCTGTAAAGACCTCCAGACAGGGCAAATTCCTTAACTATGTGAAGGGCAGCTGCCTTTCAAAAGCATTTCACTGCAACTCTGCCTCAAAGGTAAGACAGCTCTGCTTTTAGCCTTGTGCTGGTCTGTCATTTACCTGGGTGCTGGGGGAAGGAGATGTCAAACTGCCCCTGCTTTCCTTCAAAGCACTTCATAGCCAGCTTACAAATTACAAGGCAAAGGAGATGAAAGGCCATTGGTCCTCCAACAACATTTGCTCCAGCACACAGCGGGGACAGTTTCAAGGAGAGGGGGCAACTACCTGGAAGGAGTTGATGCAGAGGGGTCAGCTTTCTGTTGGCCCAGGGAAATATTTTGATGGACAGCTAAGCTTGTCAGTATGGGAGCACTGGTAGGAGACTCACCCATATACAATGCATTATCTCAGAAAACATGAAGTAAAACAAAAGCAAACAGTAACTAATACAACTAGTATAAGGAGAAGAGTTTGTGGCAATTCCTGTAGGTGTGTGTGTGGAGAGGGACTGTAATGGAAAAAGAAAGATTGTCTGAGACGTGCTGCCTGGAGCACTCAAGCTGAGGGCTTACAAACTCCCACCTCTTTTCCTGATCTGTCAGGTCTACAAAAGCCATGCATTAGAATTACTTTTGCTCTTTTAAGACCCCAGTTATAAAACAGTTGGCAAACTAAATATTTACCAAAGTAGTCACACCTTGGTACATGACCACGTAAGGCAAGAACTTCAAACACGAAAGGTGGATTTAGAGTGGCCATAAAATTTTCATTCTGAGTCTCCTGACTGCCAGAGACGTAACATCTGACCTTCACACTGCATACTTCCCCCGCTGTTTGCGACAACTGTACTGTGCTCCTGCCACCCTCGAACATTTGCACCTGATTTTTATTTTCATGTGTCTGACTTGTGCTTGCTGGTTGTTCATCTGACTTGCTCTGCAAAGTAAGTCACATTTGGTATGTGGTGCTGAGTAGCACGTACACAGCAGTCTTTAAATCTCAGTTTTGAAAGTCTCTCAGCTCTCAATTTAGATGGGTCTTTCCCCATGTTTTCCATTTTTCCACACCTTCACACTGAATATGGATAGTAGAATTTGACACAATATTTTAGAAAGTTTAGAAAGTTTTCAGTAATATTGCACAGCAAAGTACTGCTTTCCCCGTGTTCCCCTTCTCTTCCAAGGCACTGTTTCAGCCTTTTTCTAGAGCAGAGAGTTCATATGAGCGGTTCATTCACTGGGACCCCACACAGTTTTTGAGAGTCCTTGTTTTTTGGTCTAAACCATCACCCTGTCCATGTGATCTCCATCACTTTCCTCTTGATTTTTTGCTTTGCATATCACCGTATGAAATGGCAATTTGTTTGAACACACCTAGACATCCAGTCTTGCTCTGTACAACTTTCCTCTTCATTGTTTGCCGTATATGTGGCAAGCAGTGACCCTTACCCCTGTGCCTCTTTCATAATCTTCCCTCTTATTTGTGTGGTGGAACAGCCCATCGCATAAACATACTGGTCTAAATAACTCCACCTTTGCAAAACCAGTGTGACAACCAAGTTTACTCACCGAGTTCTTTTTTTTTTTTCCCCATTGCAATAAAAATAGGAGAAAATAAATTTTCTTTACTTCTGGAACTGTAAATATATACAAACACACAGAGGATGTGGAGAACAGAGTAATCGCACAGAGTTTTCTAAGAATCTCTAGATCTCAAATGCCAGAAACATCTTCTGGATTCAAACCAAAAGGACCCAGTATGTGCAGGCATTTCACAAACAGACCTGCAAGTAATGTGTGCTCCACAACACTTGGACTTTCAGATTTTTTTAGAATCTAATGCTGAATTAGGAACCTAAGGCATAGATTAATCCCACTTTTGATTTCAATGTCTAAATTAGTTTTGTATTCCTAGAAAAGAAAAGGAGGTAGGGAAGGGAGATATATCTGTGTTGAACTGAGCTCTTTCAGTAACCTTATCTCCGCTTGCCTGTAGAGGGGAGCAAGGCCGATGAGGCTCCCAGTTTAGGCCACCAGCTATTTACCTAAATGCTAATCCAGATCGAGCACCCTGTACACACTTAAGAGAATCATAGGATGCATTGGGTTGGAAGGGACCTTCCAAGGTCATCTAGTCCAATCCCCCTGCAGTCATCAGGAATGTCTCTAACTAGGTCAGGTTGCTCAAAGCCCCATCAAGCCAGGCCTTGAACATCTCCAGGGATAGGGCCTCCACCACCTCTCTGGGCAACCTGTTCTAGTGGCTTCCACAGGAAGAGGAGTTGGCCTTCAATACTGATACTAATATCAGTGTCTGCATCCAGGCACCTCAAACTGGCAAAAAACAGGAGAAATGTCCATCTGTAGCTGTATCCTCAACAACTTTTGGCACTTACGGCTGCAATTAGGCCTGCTTTGCTTCAGGCTTTCTAAACCATGCTTTCCTAACAGCACATGATGATCCAGCTTAAGCAGGAACTGGATATTGCTCTGCCCTCAACCAAAAGCCTGGTAGGAAAGCTCTTAAGAGGTGGCAATTATGGAAGTAAAATTCCAGAGAACAAGCCAGGTCAGTCACTCAGTAAATGTGCCGTGTGTTGTACAAGACGGAAAACACCCTCATTTCCCAGCCTGGGTGACTTAAGCATCTCAGCACACCTAGCTAGCTGGCCTGTTCAGAGAATTCAGGATAACTAGAGAGAAGGGATCACTTCTTCCCCTACGCTGAGTGGTCGTTAGTGCCAGAGAGCTGTGCCACTGTCTCCCGAGCCACGAAAGGGGTGTTACTGAGTGCATTTAACAGCACGATGGTCTTCTCCTCACACAGCAAGACCTGAGATTCTGAAATTCTGAGTGGTTCTCCCTAAGTTTAAATTTCAAAGATGCTTTAAGGTTGGGTTTTTTTACACTACAGTAATTAAAAAAGCTTGCCCTAGCATATGGAGACAGTATGGGTTTGCTGTATCATGTATGGAGGAAGAGAAAAGCAGGAAACTCACAGCCCTGATGCACTTCACCCCTGGTTTAGTTTTTCTTCCTTCAGGGCACTGATCCTTCCAGATTTTCTTAGTTTTCACTTCCTTGAGATTTATATCACCCCATTATTAATAAAAAGAACTTGACTGCTCCACCCCTTTCAGGTCAGCGCTGGCCACTTACAATCATCTCAGCTTGATTGCCCTTTTTATCTTTGGAAGAACTGTACCTGCGTGTGAAAGCTGCTGAAGCTGTAACTCTTGGGAGCGGTTACAAATAGCACTCAGAAGACTCATGCTTTTATATTGGGATACCGAGATAAATGATCTTATCTTCCATTGCTTATTATTTAGTCTGCACTTGCTCATTGTGTTTATATTTCTCCGAAGCTGTCAGGAAAGACACAAACCTAATTTATCAG
>JAVSBS010028886.1:0-45099 GCA_033124195.1 Coracias cyanogaster | reverse complement strand
AAACCTAACAGTGAAAAACTTCTCCCCAGTTTCTAATCTAAATCTCCCCTCTTCCAGTTTAAAGCCATTAACCCACATCCTATCACTACAAGCTCTTGTAAAAAGTCCCTCCCCAGCTTTCTTGACAGCTCCCTTCAGATTCTGAAAGGCTGCAATGAGGTCTCCCCAGAGCCTTCTCTTCTCCAGACTGAACAACTCCAACTTTCTCCATCTGTCCTTGTAGGCGAGATGTTTCATCTTTTTGGTCCTCCTCTGGATCCCCTCCAGCAGGTCTGTGCCTCTCTTGTATTGGGGGCTCCAGAGCTGGAACAGTACTCCAAGTGTGGTCTCATGAGAGTAGAGTACAGGGGGAGAATCACTTCCCTTGTCCTGCTGACCACATTTTTTTTGATGCAGCCCAGGATACGGTTGGGTTTCTGGCCTGCACTCGTACATTGCTGGCTCATGTTGAGCTTTTCATCAACCAGCACCCCCAAGTCTTTCTCCTCAGGACTGCGCTCAAACCACTCCTTGCCCAACCTGTATTTGTGCTTGGGATTGCCGTGACCCAGGTGCAGAACCTTGCACTTGGCCTTGTTAAACTTCATGAGGTTGGCATAGACCACGTCTCCAGCCTGTCCACGGTCCTTTGGATGGCATCCCTTCTCTCCAGCGTGTTGACCACACCACACAGCTTGGTGTTGTCCACAAAGTTGCTGAGGGTGCGCTCAATTCCACAACAGTTAGCTGTTTGTTGTATCTGGAATTAGAGGAAGTGAGAACTGGATAGACAGCAACAGACTCCACTAATACTGCTGTGTAAGGCAGTAGCAGAAGGCACGGCCTAGTCACAAGGCCATCTCCCCCTCCCAAATTTAGGAGACTGCCTCCAAGACAGATAGCAAAGCACCTAAAAATGAAGCCATTGTGAGGATTTTTTGACATGGGCTTTTGCTAGCCTTGTTATCAGGAAAGGCTTAACTGCTTTGACCAAAATAAAACTCAGCCTAAGATAAACAACAGCCTATCTGCCTGCATGGCTGCAACCAAGGAAAAGGTCCTAATGTGGCCCATCTTGGAAAGACACCTGCTCTGCTTGTAGGTGTGCTATTGTAGTCTGAGAGAAATTACCTTCTGCTACTTGAACTGCACTGAATTTATTTCAATTCACACTTTCTCTTGAGATGTATCAAATTAAGTCAACCTACTTCAAATGGAACAACTCCATTCACAGAAACATCATCAAAACAGTAGGCAGGGAGAATGAAGCCCAGGATTTCAGAGGTGAGCTGCTAAACCACGTGGGTGACCCATCTTGCAGTTTGTGGATCATTACAGTTAGTAAAGTTACAGGCTGGAACTCCAGGAAGTGAATGTGATGTCCGACTTACTGCTGCGGACAACTGACAATATATTGTCCGGTACTTTAAAGATGTAATGATTAATTTTTCTAACATCTACTCTGTGGACTGGTTCGGCCCAAGTATGTGGAAAAAACTAATTTATATCTGAAAAAACCCCACAACTGAGAAGCGCTTAATTAGAGCAAACCTCTGAACTTCTGCAATAAGTGACTGGACACCATTAATATAGGAGTTAAAGTTCTACTGTACACCCACCATTAGGCCTTGCTAGCTACTGGACTGCCAACAGACTTCAGCTGTAAAAATGGACACAATTAAGTATGCCAAAATTAATCAGTAGAGCTTCATCAGGAAAGAAAACTGTGAAATGGTGACTCTGTTGAAATCTGGGGGTCAGAAATACCCCAAAAGAGAAAATAAAGAGCCTAATTTCTTTAAAGAAAAGCAGTTTTTTTCCAATTCAAACAGTACACCCAAACTAGACTGTTACTCCCCTATCACTGCCAACCTGCGCTATCCCAGCGCCCAGGAAACAGACACAAAGAAGTGGGTTCATGGACACGCAGACGGAGAGAAGAAAGGGGTGAAAAGCATCATCAGAAGTTTAGAAAAATCCTACAACTGCCCAAGTATTTCTTCTTCCTTAACTTCCTTTTCCCAGATAGTTTCTATGATAAAAAGCTTCACAGACAATTTCCAGGATGATTTATCAAGATATAAAACATTATCTGTGGTCACCTCTACTACGTGTACGCTTGACAGTGTTTCCCAATAAGGCAGAAGATTCTGCAGTCAGTCTGAGAACCCCCATTAAATTGAAATTAAACCATTTCCGTGGAAGGTGGAGAGTTCACAGTTCTTGCAAAAAAGCTCTAGAACCAGTGACTTTATGAGGTACCACTCTAATCATGGGATGAAGCCAAAAGAGTGTAATTGCCCAAGCAGAAAAATCTGAACTCCTTCCCTGGTATATACTCCATCAGTCATGGGACACTGATTTATTTCATCCACTTCCTAACACATCTTCCTTTCTGTCCTCTCGTACTTACACACTTAAAATACTGAATAAACATGAACACATTTGTGGTACTTCCACTAGGAACCTGAGAACGATCAGTTAGTCAACATTTTCAATCAGCTCCGTGAAGACAGCAACCTACTTCAGACCACAAGATAACTGGCCTGGCCTTCAAAAGCTACAGGCACTGTTGCTGGGCACCACAAGATGGCCAACAGTGCACAGCAAAACAGTAGGTTTTGAGAGTTAAAACTGCACACAAAAACTAACTCTACGTTGAAATATACAGTTTATTTTCTCAAAGTCAAGCAATACCATTTGTCAGTAGGTAAGTGTTAAGCGTCAGGCAGGAAAACTGTACATTTTCACTCTGGGCTGCAGGATCCAAACAGTTGGAGAAACATAGTGGACACCTTTCACTATACAGAGACCTAGAATTGAGAACAACACAGGGTGAAGAAACAGCCATCCCCAGGATGTCAAAGGCAAAAAACATTAGCACCAGATTTTTTCAAAAAGCAACCGTATAGCTATTTACAGATTTACATAGAACATTGGGAGGCAACCATCTTCGGGTTCCCGGGGTGAGAGATTTTCAACAGCTTTAAAAAAGGAAAGGAGAGAATGGTGTCTATGCAACTGTTCTGTGAAAAGGGTAATATATATATAGCATTCACAATATTGCTACCTTTTATCAGAAAGATCTAAATCAAAGTACTGTATACAAACACATTGTAATTATATTATTATTATTCACATTTCACATACACATTTCAGAGTAACCACAATATGTAAAATTTTTTAAATGCCACAGATAAAGCAATGCACACTTTTCTCCAAGCTAGAAGACAAGCATAATTTATTTGGGAATTGTTTAGTTTTGGGTTTCTTACGGTTAAGGGACGTGTTTAAGGACAAAGGGATCACCTGTCCTAGGAACATAGCAGCATAACTGTGAGATGCCAGAAGACTACATTTCTGAGCTAGGAGGAAGAAACGAAGGTCAGCTGTAGGTCTTGTACAATGGTAGCTCCATTTGACCTCAACTGATACACATCAACATAATTTCAATAACGATTTGGTCCAGGTATAAAAAGTAGTGCACTATATGGGGGGCAACAGTCCTTTTCATGTTTTCTTCTGTCTGTAAAGCAAACAGTTCCAGAAAATTTTTGCTCCCCAGTTTCCCAACCTGCAAGGAATTCTCTGATCAGCACCTCTCTGGTTCTCTCCCTGCAAAAGAGAGGATGCAGGTAAGGAGGACAGGAAACCTTTTGTGAATGCTGCCACTGCAGGAACAGTGGAAGGAATTATTTCCTCTCTCTTTGCAGCACCCAACTATATGTATTTTCAACCTGCGTAGCTACAGACCAGCATTCACATCAGCCTTGGAAATGGCTTCTTGTTGGGCAACCTGTTTGTCTACGGAGAGATAAACGTTTTCCTTACTACAATGTAAATGGCAAATACACAAAGTCATCCAAGACATTCCTTTGCCTGCAAAACTTCATTTTAACATAGAACTTGACATTTAGATGCTACAGAGTCTCTCTGTAGGTATCTGAGGAAGTCAGCATAACCTATTACTGCGCTAAAATGTGAGTTAGCACC
Source organism: Coracias cyanogaster (assembly GCA_033124195.1). Taxonomy (NCBI): domain Eukaryota; kingdom Metazoa; phylum Chordata; class Aves; order Coraciiformes; family Coraciidae; genus Coracias; species Coracias cyanogaster. The sequence continues at coordinate 41,127 of JAVSBS010028886.1, read as the reverse complement.
TCCTTGTAGAGCTACTGGAAATCATCTGTTCTAAGTCGATGGCAGTATTGTGAGGACACAAGCAGTACTCTGATACTGTGCACTGGCATCCTCTCATTTATCATGGTGCAATGGAATAAACAACGAACCCCACGTACGTTCACAGTTACAAAGCAGAGTTGCTCTGAGTAACGCACAGTATTTACATGGCAGAAGTGTTTATATTGCATTTGGTAGTCTGAGAAAGCGGGGAGAACAAACAGCATTACGTAGGTCAACTTCAGTATAACTTAACTGTCTATATAAAACCATCACAATGTTGAGCAATCAGAAGAAAAAGCGAAGCAGTGTCCTTAGCCTACATTTATTTTCATAAAGTGTAGTGGGTTTGGGGGAAGAAGACTAAAAACATGCATAAAAAGCACAAGAGAGAGCAAATGAGCCTTCTAAATAATTGAGATGAGAAATGTTTTGAACAAAACCAGCACAATAATTCCAGCCCATTTCTTAAATCAAGTACAATTTGGTAAAGAAAATCACTTGCATTGCAGTAAGAGGGTGTACAAATATGTCTTGCAAACTAACAAAAAAAATCTTCAGCAAGGTAGCCATTTGGTGATTTGCAAGCTGGTTTTAAGAAGTGTTTAACTGAGACTGATTTTAAAGTTATTTTCTGCAAGGGGAAAGTGCCATCCTATATACAATATTACAAAAAAGTGTCTGATGCCACAGGATCAGAGTGACACTACATTTCAGCAATCTGAATATATTAGCTATAAGATGCACGTTTCCCCTATTTCATGCGTCTTTTAAAAAAAATAAAAAGCCACTAAATTTAGAGCTTCTAAATTTGTGTGCATTCATAACTTGCTGTTGGGTTTCCCAGCAGTCTGTACAGCATCTGAACATAAAAGTATACAACCTAATCTAAAAAACATTGTTGTTTGCATGCACAACTGCCACAGACTTCCACTTACTGAACCGAAAGGTTAAGAGTCTATCCTTTTCTGTGGAGTTTTCTGTAAGTTAAGCAATGAGAAGCAGCTGTAGAGTCCAGCAATAAAAATGTGTTTTAAAAATTAAATACATCATCCCAAAAAACTGAAAGAGCATTATTGCTGTTGTGAGAGCTATTTGTCTCTTGTGCACTTGTTTCTCTACCAGACGCTCAGACAAGCCAAGATACTCATTTGTATACTTGGAAAACCCCCCATCCCTTTCTTCTTTCCCTTTTTTCACATCCTGGTCAAACTCAGTTCTCATTTGAGCCGTTCAGGTTGAAGGCTATCGGTCAGACACTTCAGTTGCTCTTCCCCTAGCTTGATCTTGTCCTCAAGCTCTCGTTGCTCAATGATGAGGGCTGACTTCATTTTTACAAAGTGCTCATAGTCTGCTAAGTTCTCCTCACTCAAGTAGTTTGCCAAAATGTCAAACACAATGCGCTCTCGACGATCCAAGTTTTCCTTCAGTTCCTTTGCATCTTCGTGTTGCTGGGTCAGCAGCTTCTGCTTATCTACCAATGTCCGCTTAGGAGAAAAGAAAAACAGTTAGAAATTCAGTGGCTTCACCAGGTTGGGACAATAGCTTCAGTGTTTAAGTCCCAAGACTGTTTTATCTGCAAAGACAAAGACTTTCCTGAAAAGAGAGGTGGAATAAGATTGCTCCCTAAATTTTATTCTAATAAAATGCATTAACAAACAGGAAAAAAAAAAATAGTGAATCAATGAAAGATGCACCATTAATTTCTCTTGGCCTCAATAACAAGAACTTCAAAGACTTCTTTACTATTTAATAGTCCAAAATAGTTATATAAAATACAGTTGCCTTTGTGAAACACCCAAGTTTTCCAAATTAGGACTTCAATCAGCAATGTCTTAAATCTTCAGTACACAGCACCGAACTTCCATTCTGAAACAGCTGTGGTCAGAGAACCCAGAAACAGACTAATTAACAGAGCGATTTGTTTTTACACAGCTCCTGACACTGCAGCATTTCACAGCTCTGCTGCAATCTGCACAGCTTCTCCATGAGACAGGAAGTCGTGTGGTCTTAAGACAGGAGCATGAGAGAGAGTAGGGGCAAGACAACAGGACAGAAGAAAGAGTTTAAAAAAAAAAAATTATTATCTTCGTAAAAGGGCTGCAAACTTCCTGCTCTGTGCCCTCACAAGAGACAAAATAGGAAAAAGAGAGGTTGAGTGGAGAAACACACAAAGAAAGAGGGCAGGAGCTATATGCCATTCACAAACATGCACGAGCAGAAGGGTGAGGTACATCTCATGCAACTTCACCTGTCTACAGAGTAGGCAGCCACACTGAATCACTCAGCTACGCTCCTTTAGCAACATATGGAAAGAAACAGGAACATTATTAATCTGACCTATTTCAGCTGTGTCCCTAGAAGTGATTGCCTTTTTCCAGCAACAGAGTATGGCTCGTCTATTCTGACGTCAAGAATTCCTGTACAGACTTCTGAACTTAATTAAAAAGTGCCCCTAAGAGGTACCACTCCATAACTTTTAGCTTTGCTTCAGAAATGAATTTTCTTTGAGAACCTATGTCTTCAAATAAACCACAGTCTGTTAAAAGAAACGTGTCTTTTTTTTCATTTGGAGTTCATGTTAAATCACACATGCTATAATAAGCATAAAGGATTTACAGGAAAGTGTTTGTGTAGAATAGAGTCTTTTCAAGAGGGAAGTATGAGACAAAGGGGGATACAGACCAGTAAGCTTTAATAGACCTGTCTGTCGGAGTCACACATGTATCCTGTGCTGCGTCTTTTTCTATAGGCAGCACGAAGCTCAGAGGGTGAAACGCTTTCAGACTTGCACTCTCAATGTACTTAAAGCACGCAGCCTAGATTAACTCAGGATTCAAGACAGCTATGGAAGACAAGTCACAGAAATCACACATTATTAGAAAAAACACAGTTTAATCTTCCTTTGAGCTTATGCCAAGAAAAAACAAACAAACAAAATCCCACTGCAAGTTGCAAGCAGAATGATCTGCTGACAAGAGATGGAAGCACTGTTCTCCTAAACTCACCCGGGGAACTAGCAGCCAAGCCCGAACTGGGGAGCGTGGCTCCCCAGGGCAGCCTTGCAGCCTGTGCGCACACTGAGCCGCAGCAGGAGAATTTCACGGAATTTGATGACCATAAGAGGGCACATTATGAACCAGCTGGTAGCTCAGTTGTAGTTACCCGCCCAACCTTGGGATGAAGTAGCTTTGCTCTTCAAGCCATTCGCGATCATTGTCAACAGACAAGAACAATGAAAGGTTTAGTCCTTCATAACAATTTCTGAGATTAAGTTCTATGGTTTCTTCTGACCAAGCCAATGGCATGACTTTAAGATGAACATGAGTAACTTGACAGTTTAAGAAAAGTAAACACTACTTTTGTTATGAACTTTCTGTGACACCTTAGTACGTCTGGCCTTGTGGAGGTTTAGGGAATACCTAAGCTAAGCGGGATGCAGAAAGGAAGAAGGCAAGTGAGGTATCTCTTGGTTTTTGCCTGTCAAAGATGACTGACACTGGAAAGCCTGTTTTGAAGGGTAAAGTGAAACACACTGTAGCAGGCTCAAGACTCCATTCTTGCGGATGTTGTTTGAGCAATAGGTAAATGAGTCACTAGGCCTAAAGGCGTACATGATATCAGATGGTTTCATCTGACTGTCTTCAAGCAACCAAAGCCAAGCAGAGCGCAGAAAGGTTTTTTGCAGTTACGGCTGAAGCTCCAGTCAAACAAAGGCCATCTGAAGCTCTTCTGATGGAACAATCTTTGGTTCTTTCTATTGAGTCTCTCTCAAGAATTGTTCACTGTTTTGAACCACAGCTATAAGAGGAACTTCCTCCACGTATTTTTACTTCCCAGCATGCAGTTCCTGTACTACTATCCTTGGTATTTGTCCCTAGCCTTACAATAACAGGTCCTGTGGGTCTAGGCACCTCACAACATCTGCAGAATGCTGGTTCAGCGCTTTAGGGTTCTCAACATACTCTGGCTTTGATTGATAAGGAAAGCAATGAGAGGACACTGATCTCACTGTGTGGAAGGAGAAGAGCTGGTAGCTATGACAGATTAAGCCCCTTTCAGAACCTGAAGTTGAAATACCTGATACTGCTTCTTGTGGCAAAAGAGACCTAGGACAGAACATCTAAGAGTTAGAATATTAATTCAGCAGTGATTATTTGCCTGCTGACAGACTGTTTATTTAGAAAGTCTACTAAGCTGTTGGTGGTTCCTAGAAAGTGGAGAACTATCACAACAACGTTTATTAGACAACATCAGCTTAAAAAAATAAAGAAATTAAAGAGAAAAAAATCAGCGGTCACTAGGGACATGATCCTCAGGAAGGGAAGTCATCCCCCCTGTTTTGTTTATATGGTACATCAGGAGTACACCAAGTATCATCACCTCAAAAATATCAAAGGACAATCAAAAAAGCCACACATACCAGTCTAAATTCAAAGAAATGCATGTATAACCCTACACACATTGCATTTATAGTCAAAGTACCTGGGGACTTGATCCATTTGAGAAGCACTGCTGACCAACACTTTCAGATATGTTTCTGATGTTACTATGGCAAGACTTTGGTGTCAGTGCATGAGAATACAAATGGGGATTAGAATACATTAGGCATTTGGATTTCTGTCAGTCTAAACTTGACAACAGAACACACAGACAATTTCTGACTGCTCTCGCTACACCACCTACTCACCTTCTTCCTTTTCCACACCTAGCCAATAAGCTATTTTTATCACAGCTCTCAAACTGTGTTTCCTATATGCTCATATCATCTGGTAGCTCTTTCCTCAGCTCACACTCAGCTTTGAGCACCTTAGGCAACTGCAACCACACTTAGAAAAAAGTCTATAGAAGGATTAAATTTCTTTAAGTTTCAGAAGCTTTGATCTGCCCTCAAATAAGCTGTCAAATACCTTCCCTTCACTTCAGTCAGAGAAGGGTCTGGGCAGCCATTAAACAATGTTGTTTGGCAGCAGGTAGGGCCAAAGAGCAGAAACAGAGCTTCAGACTAGTCCCAGAACTTGCTAGTTCTTATTGGTGAAACAACGGAACACATTGAAGAAACACAATATGAATCCACAGGCTGTGGAAAAAAATACTGTTACAAAAACTTAGGTGGACTGCTGGCATTTCAGCCCACAGCTGCAAACAAAAAACCCAACTTCATCTTCATTTAACTGCAGAAGCTAAACTCACTTGACACACACCCCCCCCCACCCTCTCGATTTATTTATTTTAGCCTTTAAGTTTCACACATATCTACATCTCTCCTTTGGTGCTTATCTGTATCACTAGGTATCTCCTTCCCAGCTAAGGTATGATGGGATTTGGAGCTAAATGAAGTGCTGCCAGTAGAGGTGGGATCTAACAGATAAGAGCTTCCTGAACACTCCTGAAATTTTTGTATCTGTTGAGATTACTCCACATTGCTACTGGGCTGCTTGGGTAAAACATGTTTTCTATGTTATCTGTTGAAAAATTGGTTTTGCAAGGCCTCCCTCTTGCCCTGTCCCTGCCTCCTTTTTTTTTTTTTTTTTTTTTTTTTTTTAAGACTTGTCCTGTCATTTCTTGCTCTTGCTCCTTGCTAGGCATTGTGGACGAAGCTGTAGTAGATGAGAAACATTTTCTTTGTAATAGCCTTAGAGATTTTTATCAAGATCTTTGTTGAGTATAAAGAATACTGTAAGATGCCTGCATTACAGCACAAAGTGACACTCCTTTTCCCATGTGGAATTGTTAAATTTTTTTTTTTTTGGCCTCCTTTTTATGCTCTTATAAGTAGTTCCCCCTCTTTCTTTAAACGTTTGCTAAGAAGTCTGTTTTCCAGTATGTTGCAAGCCAAACCACCATTTTTACCTCACCAAGCCACCTGTAGTTCTGGTATTCCAAGCAGAAGTAAGGCAAAGAGAAAAGTTTTTAAGAAAATGGCATTATGAGATTTATCCATTCGCTATCTCTCATCTTAAGCTCTGCAATTTACATAACAAAACCAAGCAAAAATCCCCACACCAGGTTCGCTAAATGCAGTGATGTTATTATTGGCCTTTCTCACCCGCTCTTCTGGAGAGGTATTTTCATCCAGGTTATTAAGGGCATTTTCCACCCGGGCCAGACGACCTGACAGTGACAGCAGAAGGTTGACCACTTTGTCAAGGTCACCGATAAACATCTTGAATTTGTCGAACTCATTTGGTTTGCAGACTTCTTTCACAATGGCCTCTACCTCTTCCCCCAGGATATTGTTTGCTTGGATATCTTCCAGAAGTGTCTCTCGTGCTTCCCTCAGTACTTGCAACTTCCTACTAATGCTGTCAATAAGTTCTTGCTGTGGAAAATAAAGGGGATAAGAATTCATTAGCACTATTGTATTTTTCCCCACTTCTCAAAGTTATGTCAGACATCTAGCATTTTAATACATTGAAACTCCCGTGTGGCTTTGACAATGAATGCACTACACATTAATATATATCTAAGTATGTGTCTAAGGTGTATACCTCTGGATTTAAAGGTTCCGATGTAGGTCTACGATGCTCAGCTTGAGACCTGTGTTAAAGCAATTTACCTTTGTGGCAAAAGATGAAGGACTTCCATCCCTCTAGCCAGCATTCCTGGTTCTTCTTTGAACTGCTTCAAAGCCTGCTATGGAATATAGTATAAAGTGCAACGCATCCTTTTCTCTCTAAATACCAGGTCCATAACACCTTTCTGAAGAACTACACTTAGGAAGATAAACAGCACCAGGAAAACAATCCTGTATTTTCCACATGATGCAGTTAAAACTAGGGCACGGTCTAGCTTTTTCTCCCTTTCTGCATAATATTAGCATCCCTTCAACAGCAGTCCTTCCACTCACAGAAAATCTTAGTGTTAACAGTGCCTTACAACATTTCCATAGGGAAATCATCATCCTTGTGGCACAGAACAGGGAACAAAATCTACTTCTGTATCATACAAAGCAGTCCTGTGTGAAGCTGCGTGAAGTGGCTCTGCCAAAGGACCAAACAAGCATCTTTGGCTGTCACTGTCCTACACCAGGTGAATACACCACCCCACCTGCAGTTTGTCAGGGTGTCTTTAGTATAAACCCATGGGATGGGGATGCACATGCCCTGGCTTAGGAAAAGCATGTCAGGTGCATCACCAGCAGAGCCAGATCAAGAACCCAGGTCTCCTCCCTCAGTGACCTGTGTTCCATAGGTGCTGCCCGACCACCTCCCTGCGTTTGGGCAAGAGGTCCTGTTTCTCTCATCACAGAGATGACTGTGTGCTAGTCATCTACTCTAGCATCAGATGAATCACACCCTAAAAATGCTTCATTCATTTAAATGTAAAATGCCTATTTAGTATGCTGCTAATTTCAGGTAAGAAAAATTTCCAAAGCGTTCTCTAAACACACACCAGTTAGTGCAATTTCTAAATGAAAATTACATCCTTTAAAATAGTTGTTATTTCACAGTACCCCTTCAATTTTTCTTGACAAAAATTACTCATGACATTCTTTAGGAACTCTGCTTTCTACATGCAAATCTAATTATAAGTCTTCATGATTATGGAGAAACATACTGATAGCAGCTACTGCCCTCAGATACCACTGAACAGTCGTTGCTAATTTTGGGAACAAAAAAAACCAACCCCAAACTCAAGTCCACCATCTTAATAGAAAGCAACTACACTCTGAAAATTTAGCAGCCTTTTTGAAAGTAGAAATTCAACACATGGATTATCCGGACTGGTCTTCTCCTTTTTGATTTAATATACTTAGACCAGGTTAATCTGGATTTGGGTTATCTGTTAGTCTGGGTGCCCAAAAGATTAAGGTAGTAAGCAGTTCTACAGATGCCTGCTTTACTGACTGATTAATCTGCAGGATTTGATTTTTTCCCCCTTCTCTCAATGCAAATGCAGTTTGATTTGTATTATGTAGGTCACAGTGCTACGCTCTCATTTCCCTCAGATGACACGCGCATGCACAATGCTGCTGTTTTACCACCCGAAACACAAAAAGATACCATTGTACTCTGTCACTCTCTCAGCTTTTTCACTTCTGCAGCTGTCCTGCAGTTTTCTTAAATGTGGAAAAGCCATACGTGTGCTCAGTGCTTATCAATCTGGTCCAACAATCCAGACCAGCTCTCGCTTTCTTTCTTAAAAAAGAAAAAACCCCACCATTTTCCCAGTAGCATCCTATTTAGATGTCCCCAGGCAGCTGAAGGTAGCCTCTAAAGGGCCACTTCTGCAGGTGAGCATGCAAGAATTACCTCTCTTTAAGACTGTCATATCTATTGGATTATGATCACTGATTGCTTCCTATTCAGATGAAACAGCCTTTGGATGCAGCAACTGTGAGCTCACTAACCAGCAGAAAACCTCTATTATGTTCAACATCTACCGAGCCAGAAGAGCTCCAATCTATGTCTTGGAACTGGCAGATGAATAATTTATAGCTGTGAATTCTCTACCAGTAAACAAGAAAACAATAGAACTCCATCTTTTTTTTCCAGTAATTCTTGCTGATCTGACTAGCAACACAGAAAGTAGCTCAGCAGAGTGCTGCTCAGGTAGCTTCACTGCTTGACACGCTTTACATTAAATTACTCTGCTCTCAGCTCACCACCCCATTTCACATGAAGTTCAGGCTTAAAAGCAAAAGAAATTTGCTATTCTTCAATTATTTTTACACTCCTCAGGGGCTGCTGAAACTTTTGCAAAGGCAAAGGGGACAATTCCTACTCAGCCACACATGGATTTTGCTAAAAAGACTCAACAAAACAAAAAACATTCTTGCAGGGTGTTCAACATCTGTTTGGTATTTTAGAATTGTGGCAAATCTACATCAAACTCAGTACCTGAGAAGCATACATTCCACTCCTGCTAGCTGGGAATACTGGGATCATCCCCCCCGCCAAAAAAAAAAAAAAAAAAAAAAAAAGCAGCACCACACAGTTCTGGTTTGCAGAGCAGAGAATGACAAATGGTACAATTACTCCACCGTGGACTGATATCTCAGAATTGACCTGATTTCCAGGAATCAAGGAACACATTCTGGGTGTAGGCAGCCTCAAAAATAACTGAAGTCAAAGTGTGCTATTACACCTTCTGGCTGTTTTACAAAGATGCCTTGACCCACTTACCACGAGTTTTATACGTTTTCTGACAAGATCCAAGATGAAAGCCCACTGAACTGAGTGCTCTCGTCCTACCGTGTGTGGAGGAGCATGGAGAGAAGCAAGCAGTAATGTGTGTGTGGCTACGACAGCGTGTATATTCTGAGAAGATGGGGGAGCTCTGCTAGACTCTTTTGGTGAAAGACTTCCTATCTCCTTTGATTTGTGGTGTATACTGGAGCTCGGGGGTGGAGGGAGGTGTATGTAAATTGTGAACGTGATTTTCCTGGTAACAGGCACTGACACAAATAAATGGCACTTTTGCTTATAAAAGTTTTAGTATTTAGTTTGCTGGGCAAACAAAAAAGGTTTAATTGTAACAAACTCCCATACGTACACTCCATAATTAATGAGAAGGAAACTCATTTTAGGAAAAATGATAAACGTGACCGTCACGTGTGTCACCAGATAAAACCAAATTATTCAAAATGCAGTGAAATCCTTAATTTGCCTAAGTAGTGCAGCTGTTGGTTTCAGCAGCTGTCTGGCAAGAGGGTAAGGGCAGTTCTCCCGCTGCAGCCACACCATGGCCCCAGGGGTGCACGCCATATTGAATGGTGTGATGCCTGGGGGCAAAGGGAGGGAGGGAAGGCTGAGGGAGATTTAAAAAACCACAGAGTGGTAACAGAAAATGCCACAGCCCCCTCAGATGTGGCGGCATCCGCTCCTGCACTGAACCAGAGGTGGGAATCTCCTATGGAATCTCTCACTCTAAATATATTCCTAATATTTAATTAAAATGCATTTATTTGGGACTGGATTACCAAATGCACCCTGGCAGCTGAGTATGAAGCAGAGAGCTGCTTTAACAGGAAATATTTGCACACCGCTGCACTACGGGCTTAAGTAAACAGAGTTAAACTACATCCCTTTAACTGATGAAACAGACCATTTCCTCCTGCCTATCTGTACTGGGAACAACTGTGATTAGAATATTTTATGGCAAATCACTAATGCGATGATTTTAACGTAGGACAACACTTTCTCAAACCACAGAAATGTCAGGCAAGGGGATTAAGTTGACCTTAGATCAGAAATAAAACACCAAAAGATGGGATGAACAAGAGTGAAGACTGCCTCCCTTGTGATTAATAACTTCCACTGAATCCACCAAGCCAATTAGCTATCTCCCACACTACTGTTGTTAATTTGGGAGGCAGGAGAAGAAGAGGACAAAGTGGTTTGTTACTCATGGAAACAAAAGAAAAAAAAAAGGAAAAAAAAAGGAAAAAGGTAGGGGAGTGTGTGTGTGTGTACGTTATCTCTCATGATAAACCCTAATCCTGAACCTAGACTTCAAAAATACAGAGCAACTAAAACCACCACCAATTACAGTGGGATACAAAAGAACTACTGCTTTTTTTTGTACAAAGCAAGTGAGAGACATACACCAGAATCCCAAATGGAAGGCAATAGTTGAAAATAACCTCCCCAAAACTTCTCCCCTCGGGATCTCCCAAAATGTGTGTCAAGCTGCGAGAAGCACCTAATACGAAGTTCCTAAATTCACAGCTGGACACTTAACACACACCACCCTCCCCCCAAAAAAACTAAACCCAGGCTGATCTTCCAAGTGATCCTGTACATCTAAGGGCTTTTATTTAGGAGTGCTTACTTAGCAAATTCATGGTTAATAAGATAAATGAAACTGGGAGCCTCCTATTAGACTTGTAGAAATGTGTTTTACCTTCTTTTCTGACAGATCATGATCCAGCTCGTCTTCAGAATCATCTTCGCTCTGCTGCTGTTGCTGCTGCTCCTGCATGTCCTTCATTTTAATCAGCAGCTCTGCCTTCGGTGCAGATGTGCTGTAGTAAGTGGAATTGGTTGTCAGAGAAATGGCAGATGGTGCACTCTGCTCTTCTTTCCTGGTAAAAAGTCAAAACTTTCATTAACTGCCTTGACACTCCAATCACTGAAAAGAAAGCACAATTTCTTAGGGCCATCATTTCACCAGGCAAGAAGAGGGTTTAACAGGAAGCCATTACCTATGTAAATTGGATAAATAACTACCAGTTATGAAGAAAATTTGTATGAAATTAGCACATGCCCACCAAAAGTTAAAACTGAAGCAACGCAGAAGACCTTTCACCATTACAGTGATTGAAATGGACCTAAGATACCTCAGCTGGAAACAAAATGTAAAGTTCTATTTTACTAAGTAGTGCAAGGCCTCTGAGTCATAGAGAGTATCCTTTCAGACTGCCAAATATACTACAGTGTATTTATCTTTTTTATTATGAAATTATACATGAACTTCTTAAGGAGGCTACAACTTAACTTCATAACTCATGTCAAGGAAACAAAAGACCCACAGAGCATCAATATGGATGGAATTTAATTATTTTCTTAATTTGTTCTCATTCACTCCCAGAAAATGCCTCATGCCTACTTCAGGTTGTCTTTGTAAATTTTCATCATATAAAAAAGGCTAAAATATGGTTTCTTTTCTATCCAGTCACTAGACTGGATGATCTTGGTAAAATACCTAATCACTATGAAATCAGAGAAGCGAATTATCCCTTAAGTTCTCGTACAGTTTTCAGTTAGGTCTTGTGAAACTTTTCCTGTTGTACAACACTGTTCTTTTTCTGTCATTACTGGTATTGTTAGCACTATTAAGCTTGATGACTATTCTAATGGAAAAGTCTTAGGAAAGCCCCAACTCTCAGCAGTAGGAAGATCCTCACCTTCAGCCCCCTAGGAAAACTGACAGTTTGGATAGCAGCTTACAAGGAACCACTGGCCTACAGAAAGTAATACTCACTTCTCCTCCGAAATTTTTGGAGAAGGAACTTTTGGCAGGAGCTTCCTGCGCTGCTGTGCTTCTTCTAGGAGGTGTTCATCTTTAGGGAATATACCAACCATCAGATCCATTGTTGTTTTTATTTTCACATTGGGATCTAGTATGTCTGCTAGAGATTTATCTCTTCCCACAATCTCTCTGGCCAGTTCCTCTGACTTCCAGTCTTCAAAGGTCTTCTCTTTGGCCTTTACATAGCTGACTGCTGGTGTGGCAGTGCTGCTGTCCTTTAAGTTGCTCCCAGGTTCTTCAGTGGGTTGAGGGTCAGCTGGTTTGGTTTTGGCTTCTGGCTCTGGCTCTACACCTTGCCTAGTGTAAGCACAGAATCGTGAGTAGGATTGCTCAGAAGTGCTGAGTGTTTTAATTTGGTCCTTTTCCAAACCACTGGGTAAAGCAGGAGGCTCCATAGTACTGACAAGGCTTTGCCGACTCTCCTTCTCTGCACTGCTCTCAGAATGAACTATCTTGATGGGGACCATTTTCACCGTAGTATTGTTGTCGATAACCCTTTCGATTCTGGAAAATAAGGAAAATTAGTCTTTAGAAACGGAAGATGTCCTTACCTGTAAATCAGAGGGGAAGCCCAAATATGAAAAAAGGTAGGTAAGAGATCTAAGGAATGGAATATTCCTTGTAGCGTATCTCAAAAGCCAAACCTACATGTTTTTTTCTGCCTACACGTTTTAAACACTGTTAGTTCAATTGTAAGTAATCCTAACAGCAGCCATGCACATACTCATGGTGCAGGACTCCTGTTTGTTTCCATGAATGTGAGGGTCCAATCTCAGCAGCCAGGCCTCAGATGTGAGACAGTGCTGATGAATCGCCTTTTAACCCCTTTGTTGCCACATATACAGAGGAAAACACACCTCGAGCTCAACCTCACTGCCTCACACAGATCCAACAGTGGCCTCAGCTTTTGGCCTGACAGGCAGCCTAGCTGCCTGGGGAGTTTGTGATGCCCTCATGTCAATTCCCAGCTCTTCCAAGGGAAGCGACAACAGACCAGATGGAAGCATCCTCCAGGCTAGGTCTTTGCAGAGCTACACAAATAACAAATAATCACACATGGAAAACCTGGAAATCATTCAAAACTTAATTACATGATTTAAAAAGAATTTTAAAAATCTGTATTTGTAAGATTTCACACACGATACAGACGTTTAATACATAGATCCCACCATAGTGTCCTGGTTTTTTATTTAAAGAAAAGCTAGCCATGGAAGAAGATAATACACAATTCTAGATACTCCCTTTAAGGGCAGCTTATAGCAAAAATTCTGTACTGCACAACATGAAGGGCAACATTGGACATTCACTAAAGCAAGCTATTTAAAGAGGAGGCCAACTTAGATTTTTCAGTTGGACAATAACATGTTAAATGATATTACTGAAACATCTGTACTGTATGTAAACCATATAAGAAACTGAAGCCTAGTTCAGTGGTTTGAAGTTTGCAGAAGGTTTAAAATTATTGTCATGATGTGGGTTTGGAAGCTCTACAGCAAGTAAAGGAACATTGCCTACTAGCTAAAGTATCTGGTTTCATCTGGCTGGGTAGCTTGCCGCCTTTCAGATAAATGAGCAAGACATACTACAGCTCTTTTCCTCTAAGTGTGGGTGTGTTACTTTCCTTAAAAATAAACCTTATACTTTATTGTGCTGCATTCTTCTTTCATAGGGAATAGCAAAATCTGTTTGACTCCACGTTATATTCTATATTTTAAAGGTATATTTGCTTCTGAATGTATGTTCAGCCTCCCAATAGGTATTAACTCTCCCCAAGTGCTCTGCGGACATGCTTTGGCATACTGATCCATCTTCTGGGCCAGGTTTTCCAGCACATGCCAAATGCCCTCCCCCCACCATTCAGTCGGGGTGTCTTCATTTAAGGTGACTGTCATTTTAAAGAGCTTGTTCCTGTGCCTGCCACTGAGCCCCAGCGCCCTGCCTGCAGATCATGTGTGGGCTCTCTCCTCCTGGCTTCGGCTGAGCTGGGCAGGGGCCTTCACAGCCCCTGACTCTTTCTTTTGTTTGTTTTTAAATAAAGCCCACACCTTTGGGCTCCCCCAGACTGTGAAGAGGAACACATGTTTGAATTTGAGGGAAACACAAGATGCATGCATGAGTGTGTTAGGGACAACTGGAAGAAGTGAGCTGACTGCAATTCATTACCTAAAATGCCTGGCATCTGTTTTGAGACTCTAAGTACATTCCTCTCAGCCTGGTAAAAGATTTTCCAGATACTTAAGGCATCATCACATCAACTGATTTCAGTCAGAGCAAAGACAGTTCAACACCAGGTGCTTCAGCAATTCTGTTTCTGCAAATGCCATCCTCCTGATTTCTGAAGATTTCCTATTTGTGGAACTGTGGCATAACATTTTGATCTGCAGCAATTCTGCATGTGGCCATTATGAAGCTTTACTCCACCCATGAGCACAGTCACACCTTGACCTGAGTGTATATTTACTGGAAATCGACTGATGCACTTTTTTCATCTGTATTACTGCTAAATAGTTGCCTTTGGAAATAGTTGGGTTCTGCACACCATCAGTGTTTCCCTGCACTACAATGCTCTACCTAAAACGCTGCGGGAAACCCTGCATGCTCACTCAGCCTCTCAACAAGACACCTTTCTTAAAGAAGAGTGAACAGCTACACACTGACACCATCACAGCTGCCCATGGCATGCAAACTGGCAGGTCCAAAAGCACATGTGCAAGGAGCCAATAGAAGTAATATGCCAAATCTAATTAACTGCTTACTAAGACAAATCTACTTGACATATTTCACTTATATGAAATAAATATCACATAGTAAGGAGGTTCAGAGGTATGGCCCACATCTCTTTCCTTTCCTGCTATACCAGTTTTATTGAGTAACGTAATTATTAACTGAGGACAATACATTGTGCAAAATAAGAGCTGTTTGGGCTTAAGAATTTTAAATGTTAACAAAAGATTTGCAGGGCAAGTGTGTTCTCATTCAGATATGGGCATATAATTAGGCACACCTCAGTGCTCATTTCAACATTAAAGCTTAGTAAAAAGGAAGGACAAATACAATTAGTTTTCTGTGCAACCTTAGTATCTATTCATAAAACAATGCATTAAGGAAGTAAAAGCAATACGTTAAGGAAGTCATTACTGTCATCTACCTTTGCACACAGACACTAGGGTTCACGTGACACCTTGCACTTCTCATAGTAAACTGTGTTATTACTTCATGTTGAAAACACGGCGGGATGAAATTTCATTTTTTCCCTCTGGTTGCAAGTGAAAAAACATCAAGGCATGTTTAGGAAAAAAAAGTAATTCATGCTTTCTGTGTCATAAGGCACAGTGGAAAACAGCATGGTTGAGTCTATTCAACCGTTTACATTACAGTAGAGAAAAGCTATTCCAAATACTTTTGCTCAGAGAAGCAACCTCTGCATTCATTCAGCTTGGAGGTTTTGTTTTCATTCTTTAACCATGAATTACAGTGCTGAAGGATTTATGAAAACTAAGATTCCTGAGCTTCCTGGAAGAGTTTGTTATCTGGTGGGAGAATAACCTTTTATGATGTTAGCAGCGTACGACAGACACAGCAATCAATTAATTCCAGTTGGTTTGTCTAATTCTGAGTTTATCTAGCCTGAGAAAGGACCGACTGACATTCTCCTGCTGCATCTTCAGCCCATCCAAACAGAAACACTGCTGCAGACCCCTCTGCAGACCACCTGGAGTGCCATTTCATCGTAAATGCAACATGAAAACAGTCATGATTTGGAGGTGTACCTTACTGTGACAGATGTTCTCATGAAGGGTACAGCTTACCTTCCCACATCTGCTTTGTCCCTACACTGATTCATATTCATAAACAGACTTGGGTGGGGGAAATGACAACAGGGAATCTTCTGATTTTGACCAGACCTACGGTGGAAAATCCATTTGAATCCATCCCTTTCATTTTCTAACTACCAGCTGGAACATCTGAGCAGCATCAGTCAACTACAAGAAACCACAGACCAGCTGAAGTACTTTAATAGAATTTCACACAAGTCTTAGGTATCTTTAGGACATGCTTGGATGGCTCATGCTTAATGAGCCTGAAGGATGCAATTTCTTTTAGTAAAGAAAATGAACAGTCAACCATTAATAATGTCTAACTAGGCAAAAGGTGTTAATAAAATAGTAAAGCAGTTACATCTAGTACCTGGCTGGGTTCTCATCCTGTACGGACACAGGAGGTTTATCTGTGAGCTTCTGTGGTGCAAACTGAGGAGAAGGGGACCTTGATGTCTCCATGCCAGGTTTTTGAAGATACCGATACTTGGGAGATAATACAGACTCAGACCTAAGGTGCGTTTTTTCTTCTAAGTGCTGGCAAACATTCTCCGTGGATGACACTTGCTGGAGATGCTGTAGATTAGCACTCTTCAGTTTTCCATTGAAAGCTGCAGGACTCTGAGAGAGAGAGGAGTGACTGGCAAATACTTCAGCGGAGCTGGGGGATGAGGACGGAAAGGGCCGGCTGGGCACTACCAGCAGAGATTCAGAAGAGGAGCTGAGTGGTGGCACGGAATTATCCGGTCGCCTGTATTTATCTCTTTTAGGTGGTGGCGGCCTCTGAGGAGCAGGTCCACGCTTCTTGTTGAGCAGTGCCGGCTCTACCCGATGGTTTTCCTCTCCTTTGCTGCGGGACAGACAGGAGTGGTTCTCATTCAAGGTCTGTGGCTCTGAGCAGGGGAGATGAGGCAGGCTGTGATCCTTGCTCTTCTCGCTCACGTTTTCCTGAGAGTATCGGTAATCACTAGGCAACGTCCCAGACCTTCCTCGACCCTCGTGAGGCAGAACGGTTGGCTCTTGCACCTGCAAAGGTCTGACAGATGCCTTCCACTTGTGGCCTGAATTCGGGTCCAGGTGATCCCTCTTCTCTCGTGGGTTTTCGCTCAGGGCCCCTGTGTCAGCTTGCCTAGATAGAAGAACACATCGTTACTGCTGATCTGCTTCCTTCGGCATGAGGCCATTGCACCAATTCAGGAAGCTCGAACACCGAGATCACATCCAACATTTAACACCAACTCCTCCAATCTATGGTAACAAAAACATCCTCTGGTGTATGGGCACACAGAGCACACCTAATCTAATGCCATGAGTCAAAGCATAATGTCAGGCCAAATCAGGGTACGGAGTGCCACAGGGTGTGACACAACCTTCGGGTGACCCAGGGCGCTGCAGTGTGCACAGCACACCTCCAGCACTGATCTCTGTGGCACAGCCAAACGTGCAAATGCTGGTAGAAAATAAAAGCGTCCTCAGAAGAGGAATACTCATACTAAAACTTAATTCTCTTCTTGCTTCAGAGTCAGTGCGGAAAACAAGTTTCTTCTCTATGCGCAAAATTAATACTTTAGTGTCATTTTAATTATGAAGCAAATTTTTGCGTAACTAGTGAAAAATTAAATGAGTGCAAATAAAATGGTTGTCAAAGCTAAAAAAAACTGGGAAAAAGCTTAATATATCCCCCCAATAAAGGCAGAAAAGGAAATGTAGAAAGTACAGTATTTTCCAGTCAGGATTATTTTAAACTTGAACTTCTGTTGCCCTGTCAGCACAAATGACAAACAATGGCCAAAAAGGCCTTATCTGAGATAGAAATATTTCTGGGTTTATTCCAATTCTACACTCTCTATTTCTCTAGCCAGGAAGCAGCCTTTTGCAGCTCCAGACTTGTGCCTTGCCACAAGACACACAGTTCATTTGTGCTCACCAGATAAAAAGAAATTGGGAAATAAACAGATGGGGGGGGGGTGGTGGTGTGGGCAGAGGAGGCAGGAAAGGTACCTCTGGAGCCCTGAGAGGAGACAGGTTTGGACTCTGCTTAAATGAGGCTGAAGAGACACAGTGAGCTTAGAAAAGAAGCTGCAACAGAGAAGTAAAAGGCTTCAGAGAGCTGCTAATACAATTCATGCTACCGACAGTGCTGCTCTCTGTATTTTGAAATAGTAACCCTGCAGGCATACACTGCCCATGCCTTCAGTCGAGGGGACTGTGAAAGCGGCATCTTTCCCAGCCTATTTGTAAAGTAAGGTTAACTTGAATTTTCAGTTACTAACATTACTGTACCAGTTTTGAGAATGTCTATAGGTTGTTAACGTCACTGTGTATGAAAATGAAATTTAGGACAAAAGCAAGTAAAATAAGTCATAGGTTAAAGTCCATTATTAATTCAAGAAGAACAAAAAATTTTGAGCGATTACACACTGCATTACTATTTTAATGGAATTAAAAGAAATCTTTAAAATGAAGTATAGTGGGAGGACAACTGTATAGATGGGGGCTTTACTTTCACAACTGTACAATCAAATTACATTCAAAATTATTTTTTTTGTCCTTGAATCTGTGATGCTTTAGCACACATGGAAAAAAGTTCTACAAAAAAGTCTGGACATTGTCACTAAACTGCCTGATGGATGGGATTTTTAAGAATTTTACATGTCGGTAATAAAATAACATTGTATTTCCAAGAGAAATGGCTTTCTCAATTTAATTCCTGAACAGTCACATACACAATCTCTCTCTCTCTCATGTGAAGTGTTAAATTTTAAAATTCAACTTTACTGGGTAAATTTGCAATTTTACATGAATGAGGAGCTGAACATTGTTTAAACTCAGATCTCTGCATATTGTTCAACTAATTGCAATTGGTTCAGAGCACTTTAAGTCATCTGACAAATTCAGAGCCAATTCTGTTTTACAAAACAGTATTTGTTGACTCCAACTTTAACACTAGCTCAAGTACCGTTTTGTTAAGTAAAATGGTGTAAGGCCAAAAAGATGAACACTATTAAGATTTGGTTACATGGCATCTCTAGAGTCAGCTGGTTTTCCCTAGTGAGTTCAATATAAGCAGAACCAGGCATGTAAATAGTTCCACTAATTTTAATGGAAATATTTAACAAATTGAAGACTGCAAGCCTTAAGTATGAAATACTGTGTTTAAATTGGCATTTTTTCATTGTCCAGATAACCCAGGTAGAGCACAATTTTCTCCTAGTTAACCTGTGCCAAAATACTCTCCAGGCCTCTCTATCCACCTTCACATACATAAGCCATGAGATAAGACAGTGTAACTGCTGCACTTTAGTGCATGGAGGAATCAAGGGCATGGCACAAAATGTCACAAAGACATAAATCACATGCACTACCTCAGCCAGTTTGCAAAGTATACATTGAACTTCGCATGCACATCAGGAGTGGGTGTGCTGGTGGAAGCAAACAGGATAGAACATACCACAGATCTGACACATTTACATATCCAAAGCAAGTAACCGAATCTGCTTAATAATACCCTGACTCAGAAGCAATGAAAGCTTTAGCGGTCCTGTCGCCTTCCAAAACAGAACAAATGGAAATAAAGAGTCACAGCACAGAGAAATTTAGAGATGCTACATTTGCAAACACGGAGATAAAATTCAGAGATTACATACATGCCTTCATACAGCTTCCACACAATTAATCAAACATTTCACAGGGCCACAGAAAATGGGTCTGAGGAGAGGTGGCCACATTCAACGCTGAGGCCAATCTGCATTCAGTGTGAGTCCTCATGCAAAACATGCTTATCACAGGATTTTAGAGAGATTTGAGCTTACTGTTCAGAAAGGAGGAAAAGAAAGCAAGCTTCAAGCCCCAGGAGAACACAGTGGCAAGAACCTGTAAAGGTGGTACATTATTATCAATACCATGTAGTCCACTAAGCTACTTTAAATCTGTCGATGCTTTAGGTACCAATATGCCCAGAATACAGCCGTTTCAGAAACGAGGCCCACAGGATTATACAAGGATAACGTACCACTGAAAGGAACTCATTATTTATAACCAAACATCACAAAGTGAGAGAAACAGAAAAGTCAACTGAAAATATGACAACTGATTTAATTACCACTTTCATTTAAGCTAACATATTAGTCATCAAAAAAGTTAAACTCTAAGTTATCTTCAAACCCAAAGCTCCCCCATCCCCATGACACAATGCCACAACTATTCAAATGCAAGAGCCTTCCTGATGCAACAGAATTGGGAAAGCTCACACTATGTTCCCCATCTCTGGCATGTGATGACATTACAGCTCTGACTGTCAGACGACTTACACCACTCACTTCACCTGAACTGCAAAGGAAGTGGAGTAACAGACTTACACTGTTGATATAAAGTGGTATTGGGTAAGAGTGAGTCCAGTACAGGAGGCTAACGCAAGCCTTTTCTACTGAAACAGCTTTTAGTATTTAGGTGTGGGAGCTTTCATACCTAAACGGTGGGAGGTAGAAACCCAAAATCTGCTTCTAACTGAAAAGAAGGAGCTGCTTCATTACAAGAATCAGCCTGTCACATTTTTGAGAAGCTTTCATTCAGAAGAGGGCTCAACTCTCCCAGAAGAGGCCTGTGCAGGGAGACAAGAGGCTACACACTTGTAGGCCAGGTGAACTCAGGAGGAGCTCTGCTCTGTGGCTTGCACATTCCACATAATGGCCATAGCCACCAAACATACCACCACTACTTACCACCATGGAGGTGGAAATGTCTGTCTCCATAGAGGCACTAAGTATTTTCTACCCAGATGGACAAGTGCATCTCTCAATTTCCTTCTCGCTCCATTAGCTTGGGACATACACACTCACAACTGAAATGTAAAGCTCAAGTAAACACTAAGCTGGGGAAATCAGCCAAGTCTCCTCCCCAGTTTGGACACCCCCAGGCCCACCAGCAATGACACAACAGGCTGTTCTAACAAACCAGAGACGGGTAACAGTAATGTAAGCTATTACACACAAGTTAAACCATGGAGAGCTATCTATACACATACACACACAGAAGTTAACAGGAGCCTGCCAGTGGAGTCAATGAGCAATTACCAAAATGAATCATTATGTACAGATGCCTATCAGAAGGGTAACATTCTTGGTTGCCATGAAAAACAACCCCAAACCGCTTTCTTCATTTGCCACATACTCAGGGTTCCACTAAATGTGGACAGAGAGGTAGAGTGATCTGATTGAATGTCCTACCTCAATAAATGGAAGCCACTTGATCAACTCCATGTGTCTGATTTTTATCTATCTGATTTACAATTTCTTGAGAGTGCTTCAGGCCAAGCCAAACAGTGCCACAAGACACTCCAACTTTAAAATCCCAGACTAGATAAGCTTTGCAAAAATGCATTAGCCAACATTTGAAAAATGCAACATTTGTTAAAGACTCGACCTCTGTGCAAAAACTTCACCATAAAACATAAGCACGGTTATGTAAGCACCAGAGTGCCCTGCACCAACTTACTGGCAAAAGAGAGCAAATGGAGTGGCTGTTTCTGATTTAGCCTGAATTCCTTTTCAAACATTACAAGCTACACTGGAAAAAGGCCTTCATACCTGAGCAAGGCTCCTCCATAAAAATTCCCACCCTACAATAACAACAGCCCCCTCGTAATCACGGCTGCAGTTTGCAGTCCCTTTAAATGATCGAAATGCAGCTATGTTGCTGGAAGATGCAGTCTCAGTCCACTTTGATTTTGTCTTCCTGATCTCTCCACTGCATTAGCAATAGGAACTGTACAGCCCCACGGAAAATCGGATCAAGGAACTGACCTGGCTTGAAAAAGGTAATGCTGTGGCTTAAAGCAATTGTGAAACACTGTCTTTGCTTATGCCAAAACCCTGTTTATAGGCAGAGCCCTCACCGATAAGCTACTTTGTCAGCTGTGAACGTTATGTGCTGAAACCATGTTTTCATTGTGTATTTGCCTAGCGCTTGGCATTGTGGGATCCAAAAGCACTTCTGCAACAGCTGCCAATAAAGGGTAGTTTCTTCTACCCAGTATAGTTCTGCTTGACACCACAGCAGGATGTACAGGGGAAGATTGTTAAACATTTAGGAAAAAGTTTGAGGTTTAATCCACATTGATATGGTCAATGCAATCTGATAGATTCAGCTCACCCTAAAGTAGTCTCTACAAGCAAATAATGCATTGGTTTCACTGTCTAGGGGATCAGTTTGGTTACTCATACACAGGGGTCTTCTACCATTTCAGAAACTTTAAAGAGTCAAATGCATCAGCTCCCCTATGAGGCGGCAGCTGGAAGCCAAATGGGATACATTGGGCTATTTCAGGTCTCGCTAGACATCTGTGTTTAGCCAACTGAATGAAGCCCAAGATCTCTATGGATTATAACCTGAGTCAACACTTCACTTGTATGCAGACATCTTACTTCTATTAGGTATCTGAATCCTCATCTGAGCCCCATGTGTTTTTTCTTTCAGAGGCTCCAGGACCCCAAAGGTTTTGAAACCCTCAAATTCATCTTACTATTACAATTCCAAGGAGACACTGAGACTAGAACACCACAATTTGGGCAGTCAATACAGGGGCAATTATATTACCTTATATTGTCCATTTTTCTAATGAGCACTGTACCTACTGTCACTACTGAGTCAGTACAACAACATGCACCATCCACCACATAGTGGCATATGAAGCATATTCCAAAGGTGCCAAATGAGAACCTGGACTACAAAACTACTTATAAATCATTAAAGATGAAGGTGTGGAATACAGGACCCTCCAGAAAACAGATCATTTAATCACCGTGATGGCTGTACCATAATGGTCCCTCCAGGAAGAGGTATGGCACATAAGTCACTAGGAACAAGTAGAGCTGTTCACTGCCTTGGTCTGAAGAGACAGATGATGGCAACTAGCATCCCAGAAGCACCACTGAAGCAAACGGTCTTAAAGCCAAAGAGCACGTGTTAGGATGAAAAGAATAATGAATGCTGAATGCTGAGAGAATGCTCCTTCCCCACCACCAAAAGAACCCCAACCAACCAAAAAAGAGAGATGCCGTGATATACTTCAGAAGACAACAAAACGTACAAAATCAGCAATATATTTCACAGCCCATGGCACATCACTGTTACACTATAACCCATATAACATCATGTGAGTCTTGGTTTTCCAATTCTGTCTTGGCAATTCTGTGACTGTTAATATCTGCACCCTGATGGCAGCTGTCTGTTTAGTCAGTCACACTAAATACAGCTTAGCTGTTGCACCCAATGTGATACAGTAAAATGTCACTCTAGCTTAACAACCCTTGCATTATCACCTGGCTTTATCACAGGATGAAACATGATAACAGACACTGCTCGCCAGTCCATCAATCCCACCAGAATTTCTCTCCTGTCCTGCCTGCATGGCAACACACACAGCAATGGGTTTTCACCGCACATTGTTTTTGTAAAAAATGTTACCTCTCTCCCCATGAAAATCAGAAATAATTCAACAAACCCACTCAGTTCTGCAGCAGATAAGCAAAGCTATATCAATGGATGAAATGTAGGATGAAATGTCAGTCATGGGTAACGGCACACTGCATAGGGCCACAGTAAACATCAAATCCAATTAAAATTATATTTCTTATAACAGCATAGAGGCCTTTATGCAGAAGGAAAGAATCTTATGGGAAAAGGCAGAGGGATGGATGTTTTTCTTTCCTTAGTTCAGAAAATAAAAGCCCCTCCTCCATTCTGCTGCACATCAAAAACCAATGATAAAAGATGATTTTTATGGCTATATTCTTACTTGCTTTATCTATTGCATGCTGGTCCTAGCACACAGGGGACTGCCCACATGGAATTAAAATGAATTCTGACCACTTAAGTCAACCAGTTAATGTGTTCTGTACTTACATGCTGAATTCAATCATAAGAATATCCCAACAGTATAACAAGAGCCATCATATTACACAAATGGCAACCACTGCAGAGACAAAAGACAATACTTTCCACCACTGCTAACAAGGAAATCACAGTCATGTTAAAAAAAAAAACTTAAAGAAAATGATTGTTTTGTCAATTTACTAAAAACAACCCCTACATTGCAGTTGCTACTCCTTTGATTTTTTTTTTTTAATCATCTAGAAGGGTTTTTTGCTGATACGCTGTTGCTATTTTCTTGTGGCTATTACGACTAAAACCAGCTGCTTGCAGCTGAACAAAAATTCGGTAACAGAACAGAAGCTATAAAATGAAACACTTTGTGAATAACAGCTAGCTCACCTGGGTTTCTAAGGCAGGCACCAAAATGAACACATAGCTCATCTCTAAAGGAAAAAAAATATCCTAAACCAGTTATTTAAATTAATTAGCATGCATATGCACATATTTCAATAGCCATCCTTTCACTCGGAGCTGCACTCACCGCTTGCTTCCAATAGTCACAATCCAATTCTCTTACACTCCCAGCTAATATCTCCTGCTGCGGTGGAGGTCTTGGTGCGAGCCTGCACTCACAGTAACAGGCTTGCCAGGAAAAAGACAAGATGAAAAGCTCTCGCACCACCCCTAGCTGAGAGGAACCCCGAGCCTGGCACCTCGAGCCACAACAATGGCACTGCAGCCCTCAGTCCAGAAAACAAATATTTTTGAAAGGCACTGCCTTCTAATTCCAGTGTGCACGATGCCAACTGTGAAAACAAAAGCTGCTAAAAACAGCGCGCGTGTGCGAGCACATGCACACAAAGCATCTTAGCTGGAATTAACTCACGTTTTCCCCCTATTCTCCCAGCCCACCAGCGAACAGTGTAGTCGATGATGCTAAGCAAAAATAAAATTCTGTACCAAGCATTGCATCGTTCCTAATTTGCTGCTGTAGCTTCTGCTGATAGGGACAGAAGACACAGCCTGTACTCAAAGACCTGGAGAACAAAAGAAATGCTGTATGAATTAATACTGCCAATTTCTGTTCAGAGCTGGCAGAAGGTGGTAATTAAGGCATGCACCTCTAGTTGTTTCTCTCACACTTTAAAGACAAGACAATCTTACCGGGATTTACAGCTGTTTCCCCATATTCATTGGATACGTGAGCTTTGCATCCTTACAAATGTGCCAGCCAGTTTGAAAGCCTCGCAGAACTGAATCTGCCTCAACCTCTGCGTCTCATTTACTGTAACACAGAGGATTTTCAAAGCCATGCCTCACAACAGCTGGCTTGTTTTTGCCTGCTTCCTATGATTGACAAGTTCATACAAGCTCCGTCAACTTTAACCTTGATAAGTGAAGGCTTGGTCTGTATTGTATGTTACATCATTAGAAACTTCTGACCTCAGGGAAAAGATCTCAGAGACTTCAAAGCTTTTCCCTTGCCCCATCCCCCCCCCCTGGCTTTGGTTATTAAAATAAAAAAAAAAGGAATTAAAAAGTTCTTTGATTTTTTTTTAAGGTTTTTTCCTCTCATTTGTGAAAATCATGATCCGCATTTCAGCAACAACAGTTCCGCAAGTTTTAAATATTTAAAATTATTTTAAAAGATCAGTGTGTTACTAGGCTCCTTCCTGAGCAATGTTCAAATAACCAAGTCTTTAATTTTAGAGAAGAGTCTTCATCAACAGCCCTCCAGCTTGAATTTTTTTGCATGCGTTGTGTGTACAGGCACTCTCTCTCGCAGGAGATTCTGCAGGGGAAGAACTAAATGCTTTCATGCTGCATGAGCAAATTACCACCCCCACGCTCCATCTTTAGAAACTAGAGGCATCGTGGCCTTCACCAGAGCAAAGCTCAAGCTCCTTTTAATTTTTCTACATGAACACCTTAAAGACTTAAGAGAAAAACTGTGGATAAGGCTTTAATATATATAAAGAGATCATTTTAAAATGACCACTTTAAGAGGAAAATGTTATTTAAACTGCATGCAAAATCACATAGAGCAGTTAGCAATTATGATACAGAACTGACACGCAGTTAATATTCTCCCCTAAAATCTTCTTATCTCCCCAAACATTTTTATATCCCCCAAAGCTGTCTATCTGATTTCAAGACAGAGAGAGAATGACTTCAAGAAAACTCCTCTGTTTACACAACACAGGACAACTGGTTAACAGACTGTAACTAGCCTGGTTGGCCCATGCAGAGAAATGGAAGTAGAGCTGTCACGTTACTTTTTAGCACAGAACTTTACTCAGATGTACTGGCATAAACAGTCTCCTGTGTGACAGCAAATCAAGATCCGCGTTGCCTAAGGGCTTATAGCAGAAGGCGAACATTTCACAGGCTAGCTTCTAGTACCACAACACCATAAAGCCGCTCCATATGTTAGAAATACATGAACTGCTGCACTGAGGAGACAAATCAGTCGCCTCTTTTCCAAAGATGCTTTTCATCAAGTAACTTAGGGGAACGTAAAATCTACAATACATCAGCATGGGATGCTTTTATGACTGTAACTACTGGAGACTATATCTTTTATTAGCTCTCATCTCCCTACTCAACTGTTATTAAAACAGCCACAAGAAGATAGCTGGATTTCAAGTGATGCAACAAAAACTTAGCCTTTAGATAGTTTTCCTTCTAATCCTCTTTCTAGGGAAAACAGTGAAATCAAACCAGAACACAAACATGGACTAATGCTACAAATTTATCTCTGTTTCTCTCTCCATAAACTTTTTTTGTGTGCTGTTCCTTTCACCTGCCCCCGGTATCTTCAGAATCACATCTAGGACTTCTCTCAGCTTCTCATGCTTGGCAACACTTACCTTTGGGGGCAGGGGAGGAAACTTTCCATAAGAAGAAACTACTCTCAGACACATCCTTTTATCAGACCGCGGTGGCCTCGCATGCCCCTGGCTGTCACTGCATGCACAGTGGAGAACAGATGTGCCAGCAGCAATTAAGCGAAAGGAACTTCACTCAGTAGTAAGAAGCTGGAAGTAGAAAAAAGGGGGTTTGTGTGGTGGGGTAGCTACCCTCAAATTTAGAAACAGGGATTCAAAATTCACCTAACAAAGGCAGAGGGAGAAGCCGCACTTTCAAGGGTGTGGGGAATGAGCAAATTGGATGGGGGAGAAACAGGGTTACATTACTGTAGTGTACTGTAAACCAAGCACAGGCTTTGGAGACAGTCCAGCACCCATTTAATTAGATCCAGCAGCTGCTGGTGAGCCAGAGTGGAGCATCACCAACCTGCAGGACATGCACCTGACAGCCCCTAGGCTGAGCACCACTAGGAGCGTGAGAAACGGGACAGTGACGGAAAGAGCCGGCGAGATTTACCACGCTCATTTAGCCACGATCAATCCTAGATCCCAAAATAATGCATTTGGGACGCTCTTGGAGAACCACGCATCTCTCAGCTTAAGCAGCCTGGAAGTTTTTAAATGCATAACAGAAGGAAGAAAAAGACTACAAGTGGGACAAATTATCATGCAACTCCTGCCTTGATCCTGAAGTATGAGAAGAATCTGGTTCAAAACTTTGTTATTTGGAGAGCTACCCTGTGCCAGTGGCTATATGTATTTAGATTAATCACTCTTGAAAGATCAGGAATCTACACTGTGGCATTTAATTTTGAAAAGGGCATTTACAGACATGAGAGGAATATTTTTAAAAGGAACAAGCCAGATGGTACAACGGTAAGAGACAACATGCAACAGAAGATACAACATATGAAACTCGGGAGAAAATGTGTAACACCTACCAAAAAACCCAAAGACCACCCTTTTTCCTCCTCTCTCTCTGTCCTCTTTGAAGCTGGATTAAACAGTAATTTAAAGGCCATCTACCAGAGAACAAAAGTCCTAGTCAAATGAGGAAAATCCAGAACTACTCTAGCAAAACAGATCTATAAACACAGAATGGTAGGGGCTGGAAGGGACCTCTGGAGATCATCTAGTCCAACCCACCTGCCAAAGCAGGTTCACCTGGAGCAGGTTACATAGGCACACATCCAGGAAGGTTTTGAGAGTCTCCAGAGAAGGAGACTCCACAACCTCTGTGGGCAGCCTGTTTCAGTGCTCCGTCACCCTTACAGTAAAGAAGTTTTTCCTGATATTGAGATGGAACCTCCTGTGTTCCAGTTTGTGCCCACTGCCCCCTATCCTACCACTGGCCCCATCTTCCTGACACCCACCCTTTAGATATTGATAAACATTGGTAAGATCCCCTCTCAGCCTTCTCTTCTCCAGGCTAAACAGCCCCAGGTCTCTCAGCTTTTCCTCATAAGGGAGATGTTCCTGTCCCTTAATCATTCTCACAGACCTCTGTTGGAATCTCTCCAGTAGTTCCCTGACACAATAAGGTAAAAAAAATAATAATAATAATAAAAAAAAGGCCAAGGTACAAAGTCTTAAAAGTGTTAGAGCAAAAAGAGGAAAAAAGCACACTTTTTCAAACACAGGCACCTGCCAGACAGACTACAGAGCCAAAAGTGTAATAGTAAGAATACAAAGAAAATAAGGCCACAGCAGAAAATTGACACTGACTCCCCTTCACATCCCTGTGAACAAAGAACAGCCTACACAGGAATTATTCTCAAATGCTGCCCACCATTAAGCGGGTAGCCATGAGTTACCTGGACTATATGATAATCACCTGAAACTCCCAGAGGAAATTGCTGAAATAGCCACTGCGATGCACAGCTACCCATTCCTCTGACACCTGGGGAACTGCTTGTGCAAAGTGACACATGCAAGGTTTGGGGAGGGAAGGTGTGAGGGTGCTGAAGAGAGAGAATGAGAGAAAGAGAGCAAGAGTTTAAAAAATACTCCTTATGAATCTGGAAGCCTTTAGAACCGTAAATGTGACATTTAAATTAAGTGAACAGGTAGAAGTTACTCAAAGAGATTAAGCAGCTGCACTAACTGGTGTGTTAAAATGACAAAAAAAAAATCATTTGGGCTCATTCAGAAAAGCTGTGTCTTGTACATATTACTGTTCTCAGAGTGGACACACGTGGACAACAGTGATCTGGATGACTGAGACTATTTTGATTTTTGTAAGATGTGAAAAAAAGAAAAAAAAAAAAAGGAAAATTATCCTCACCAGATGCTCTTAAATTGCCTGAGATTGCCATGGGACAAAGTCCTCACATCATCATGTGATTAACAGAACTGCTTAGATCTAGATGATTTACAAAAGGGGTGAAAAAGAAGGTGGCAACAGTTGCTACTGTGAGGAAATTATTCTGCCATTGAACAAATAGGCCATAAAACAACAGATGAAATTCAGATTTAATAAATGCAAAGTAACCCAGAGGATAGCTTTTCCTATACCTTAGCAACATATACAATGATGTATAATTGAAATTACTGCTATATAGGAAGGAAAATATGGATTTCATAGACTGTTCTATGAACGTGTCATCTCAGTACTCCACAGCAGTGTAAAAAAAAACCAAATATGAAACATTATGTTATTTTATGAATTCATAATGCACCCTAATGTTGTTGCAGTTCTCCCACTGCTCCAAAAGGAACACAGAACACAGGAGAATGCGGAAACACAGAACAAGAAAATAAGGATGGGCAAAGCCATATAAACAGCTTTCACAGAGAAGACACCCCACCCACACACCTCAGA
Source organism: Coracias cyanogaster (assembly GCA_033124195.1). Classification (NCBI taxonomy): domain Eukaryota; kingdom Metazoa; phylum Chordata; class Aves; order Coraciiformes; family Coraciidae; genus Coracias; species Coracias cyanogaster. Next base: position 11,752 of record JAVSBS010028886.1, on the reverse strand, counting down.
GAGGTGCTTTTCCTCACAACGCATCAGTACAAAAAGCCATGAATGACAAAAATCAGTGTGGGTCCAAAACCAGCCGGATGCTTTTGTGAAAGAAAAAATAATCAAGGGCTGTCAACCTCAAATCCTTAGGATTGCACTTCCTAGCTGCAGATCAGGAGAGGCTGGGCAAGGATACCCAGCAGCACAGCTCCGCATTTGTCTTGTTTTTATTTTCTCTGAGCATCTGCTCCTCTTCAGTCAGAAAAAGGAAACCTGCTTGGCCTGTGTTTTTAAAGCATCAACTTCCTTGGTGTATCAGTGATTCAAGGTTGCAATGTCTCAAAGCACTATATTGTGATGGGACAAAAGGAAATGGCCTCAAGTTGTGCCAGGACAGGTTTAGGTTGGATATTAGGAACAAATTTCTTCACTGAAAGGGTTATAAAGCCCTGAAACAGGCTGCTCAGGGAAGTAGTAGAGTCGCCATCTCTGGACATATTTAAAAGACATGTAGATGAGGTGCTGGGGAACATGGTTTAGTGGTGACCTGGCAGTGATGGGTTAGCCATTGGACTTGATGATCTTAAAGGTCTCTTCCAACCAGAACAATCCTATGATTTATTTTACTGTTATTAGTAATCACATAGACTAGTGCACTGGAAAGACATAGCTGTTTGTGGCAAGGAAACTTGTATTAATTACAAGTATTTACAGAAATCTAAGAAAGACAAAAAGTGGCAGGAGATTCCTGATACAGTAATAGATGTTATTGAACTCTCTCTCTCTCTCTCTCCTCTTTGTTGCCTCTGTATGCATGGGAAGAGCCACAGAAGTGTTTTCCCAGATTCAGACGAAATACAAACTTTGAAACAGCCCAAGACCATACTGCATCATCTATTAGTCCATAAGATACATACAATGACATCACTGGAAAAAATGTGGTTTGACAGATACTGTAATAATCCATATCTCATGATAAAGGGAAACATTAAACCCATCTTTCAAAAGGGTAGAAAGGAGGACCCTGGGAACTACTGACCTGTTAAGCCTCACCTCTGAGCCTGGGAAGATCATGGAACAGATCCTCCTAGTAGCTACACTAATGCGCATGGAGGACAGGGAGGTGATTCAAGGCAGCCAGCATGGCTTCACCAAGGGCAAGTCGTGCTTTACCACTTGGTGGCCTTCTATGATGGAGTGACTACATCAGTGGACAAGGGAAGAGCTACGGATGATACTTCTGTAAGGCCTTTGGCACGGTCCCCCACAACATCCTTCTCTCTAAATTGGAGAGATGGATTTGATGGGTGGATTGTTCAGTAGATAAGGAATTGGTTGGATGGTTGCATCCAGAAGGTATCAGAAGGTATCCAGAAGTGGTCAATGACTTGGTGTCCAGATGGAGATGTGTGGTTAGTGGGTCTGTACTGGGACCAGTGCTGTTTAATAACTTCATCAGTGACACAGACAGTGGGATCGAGTGCACTCTCAGTAAATTTGCAGATGACACCGAGCTGAGTGGTGCGGCTGACACACAAAAGGGATCAGATGCCATCCAGAGGGACTTGGACAAACTTGAACAGCGGGTCCATGTGAACCTCATGAGACTCAACAAGGCCAAGTGCAAGATCCCACATCTGGGTTGGGGCAATTCCCATTATCAGTACGGGCTGGGGGATTATGGGATTGACAGTAGCCCTGTGAAGAAGGACTAGGGGTACTAGCGGATGAAACATTGACATGAGCCAGCAATGCGCACTTGCAGTCCAGAAAGCCAACTGTATTCTGGGCTGCATAAACAGAATTGTGGCCAGCAGGTCAAGGGAGGTGTTTCTGCCCATCTACTCTGCTCTGGTGGGACCTCACCTAGAGTACTGCATCCAGCTCTGGGGCCCTCAGCACAAGACAGACATGAACATGTTGGAGCAGGTCCATAGGAGGGCCACAAAAATGATCAGAGGGCTGAAGCACTTCTCCTCTGAAGAAAGGTTGAGAGAGTTGGGGATGTTCAGCCTGGAAAAGAGAAGGCTCCAGGGATACCTTATTGCAGCCTTTCAATACTTAAAGTGTGCCTATAAGAAAGATGGGCACAGACTTTTTAGCAAGGCCTGCTGCAATAGGACAAGGGGTAATGGTTTTAAACTAACAGAAGGTAGATTTAGACTAGATAGAAGGAAGAAATTTTTCACAATGAGGGTGGTGAAACACTGAACAGGTTGCCCAGAGGGCTGTAAGATGCCCCACCCCTGGAAATATTCAAGGTCAGGCTGGATGGGACTCTGAGCAACCTGATCTAGTTGAACATGTCTCTGTTCACTGCAGGGGGGTTGGAGGAGATGACCTTTAAAGGTCCCTTCCAACCCAAACCATTCTATGATTCTATGATAAAGAAATGCTAATGTAAATAAAAAGGGCTTCAGCAGCTCACACACTTTGTTAACAGCTAAAAACCTGTTAGGATGCACATTGACACTTCTGGACTTCCTCCAGATGACAACAAATAGCTGTACACCACTTGCTGGAAAGGGAAAATTGCATTTTTAAAATTTTTTATTTCTAACTTCATACAAGAAGTCATTTTCACATGTAAATTCATTACCGTTAGGAATTCAGATGTCTGAAGCATTACTTCAAACAAACTGGTATGTTCTGGCTATATGAAAAGCATGTTTTCTTCTCCCTTTAACTGAATAATTAATCTTCCTCAAAAAAGAGCACTTAAAACTTTAATAGTCCTTATTATACTTAAACTGATTTTAAAAAGATAACAGTTCACTTTATAAGCTTTTGAATAAAATGAATGTGGAAATTGTTGGTACACTGCACATTAGATAAAAGTAATCATGCATATTTATAATTCATTTTCTACAAAATACTACTTGCTAGGTCATTCTATACTTAGAATAGAATACTTAGGAAATATTTCTTTCCTTTAGAGGAATTTATGTGTAAAATTACAACAGCTGTAGGTGAAGTGTAAAACGGAGAACTTAGATCTCTTTCACACTATAAAACATTGAAGCTTGTTAATACATGCATGAAATGTTTGCCAAAGTAATTTTTCACTGATTTGTAAGGAAGTAATTACACAAGATCATACAATTCTTCCTCAAAAGGAAAAGAGAAGTGGGTGAAAACATTTTGCTTATATAGCTCTGGGGATGGTCTTGGTAAGTCTTTCAATGATTGAGACACACTCATCCTGCAGTGTTCCTTCAGGAAAAACTTCTCTATTTGACTCTAACAATGTACATACAGTAAATAAAGAATCTAAGTTTAAAAACCATATGTGACGCAATGCCTGCAAGCAGAGTTCTGCTTCATATTTGCAAATGGCCCTTTAAAAAACCCAAACCAACCAACCTTCAGGTCTAGCATTTCAATACCTAAGTTCCCAGTTAAGCAGATACTAACACTGTAAATTGCTAGAATCACAGAGTGGTAGAGGTTGGATAATACTTCATTTCACAGCACAGTAAAAAACCCAAAATAGGGAACTTAAAAGTTATCTGAGTTATAAAAAAACCAGTATTTCCAATGCCCAATATCTTTTCTGAAATGTTATTTACGCTGTTTTTCACCGTAGACATAAGACTACATGAGAAACTAGTTTGTCTAAATGTGTAATGTGGACTGTTCCTTCCCTCTACCCCCCAGCCCGCACTAGTTAGCCCTTATAGATACGTAGCCCCAACCCCTACAATGGTCGCAAAACAGAACAAGCTCAGAGAACTACCTACCAAAGCATGCACGTATGTTTTGCATGTGTATCTGTGTATATACATACACACATGCAAATTCATACAAGCTTGATACATATAAACATATATCAGTGGATTATCACCCACTTGTAAATTCTTTTCCACATGGCTCAATTTAGACGACATAAGATTATTCACATTCCTGTACTGCTGAAGGTCCCCCTTCTTCCTTGCACAACAATTCGTTGTTGCACCACCTGGTGAGCATGGAGGCCAGATATTCCCCAGCTCTTGAAAAATCACTTTGCTTATGAAGTGCCTGATAATGAACTCAGGACTCTCTCTATAGACTCCTGTTTCTGGCTTGTCAAAATTTTTTTAGAACATGAAACGTGGGCATTTAGGTCAACTTAGGCGTCAATAAATTATTTTTACTTTGGTTTTGTATGGTAAAGGCTGTTCCTCTGTCTTCAAGAGCTCAGATAGAAGCAACCACTAAGGCATGAAATAATGAAAAGAAACATCCTACAGTGTTTAATTAGAGTTGAGTCATGCTGTGGTCCCATACTTGACATGCACATGGTTCTTGTACTTGACATCTCTTAAATGCTGAAAGATTTTCTGCGACCTGTGATCTCATAAATCCTTTTTCACCTTTTGAAATTATGTGATTTTCATAGACATCACAGAAGATTAATAGACACACGAGTCAAATATTCTTAGAAAGTAAATAAAAGCATTGGCTGTGAACATCTCTAGTAGATGGCAATCTTAAGAATCAGATCATAAAGCACTATTTGTTTGCTGCAGATTGACTTTTATGCGTGCCGTGTCATCCTGCAGGAAGCCACAGACTACAGGCCAGAGCACACATTTCCATCTTTAACCTTCTGAAGGGCTGTGTCAGTTTAGAATTTGTGGAGCCTTCCATAGGGAAGTTAATTATATAACCAGCGTATGTCATTTGACATGTACAGAAAGAGACGAGTTTAAAGAAGGACAGACTTTACATCTGCAAAATGCTAAGCTTTTGTCACTCACTTGAAACAAAGGGTAGCATCATTAAAAATTAAAAAGCATCAATTTTATGTTACAGATCAGCAGTCCTGGAGTTAAGAACATACTTAAGAACTGCATCAAGCCTCGGTATAAAAATATTCAGCTCATGTCAGATTATTCTTTTCAGGCCTCCAAATTAGTAACTAGAATGGTTTGGTTCTTGCATGAGAGACGATAATCATGAGACGTGAAAAAGGCTACTGTGGACTACTACTTTCTCTTCCTATAAAGGTAATACCGCAAAAGCTATTAAATACTGCAATTCGGAAGAATATGTTGTAGCTTTTCTGATAAGGGAGACAGATGAAACAGCTCAAATTAATTGGAAATACTCAGTAATCTCAGAGGGGAAAAATACAGCCCAAAGATGAAAAGAGTTCACAAATTATTTTCATCAACTTAAAAAAACCCCCAACTTTTAGAAGTAATGTTAATTTAGGTTTTCTAAGTATGTGCTTAAAAAAAAAAAGACACCAAAAAATACTGTACCAATATGAACTAGCAACAAAAAGCCCAGGAGAAAAAAAAAAAAATTGCTTATCATGCACTTTTCTTTTGGCTGGTTTTTAACCATTTGCTGTTACAATACTCCAGCCCTTTTTTATTCTAGTCTCAGTGCATCAAAAGGACTCCTGTTCCTCCTGAAAATATTCAGGGAAGCTGTAACGGTAAACAAAGTTTCTTTAAATCCCAAATGATTCATTTTTCTTGCAAAACAACTGGAGGGGAGGGAGGCCAGAGTCACCCTGTGGCATTGGACAGTCTCTAACCCAGAGGAGGCACTGGTGGACACCACAGCTGGCTCCCAACTTGGGTCCCTGCACATCTAACCCACCCAAATGCTGAAGGGCTGTTTCTGTGCCCAGCACGGTCACACTGGCTTTCCTAGCACAAAGGCAACTGTAGCGCATAGGACTTCGGAGCACAAAATAAAGGCCATCAGCAGTATAATCCAAATGCAAATTATGAAAGAAAATATTAAATATGACCAGAAGACCTTAGGTTTGGCTAATATTCATGTTCTAGAATATACCATGGATTAGGTAGATTTGCTAGCCATTTGCAGATTGCTAGCTTTTAGAAGCAGGAAACTAAATGCCTTTAGGGCAGCTCAAAAATAATAAAATCAATTCCTGTCATGGTAAGTCCAGTTCTTTTTGAGGAGCACACGGAAACACATATTCTTTCCCGTAGGACAGCCAGTCATCATCATGCAGTGGTAGAACACAACAAAGGAATTAAATGCCCAAAGGAGAGGGGTTTTTTTTGTATACAGAAGACATGTAAGCCCTCTGCATAACACAAGTACTAAGGAAAAGACTGCGATTACAAAACCTCCTGTACTGTGGTGACGTAGTCAAATATTACATCTGAAATAGTATGTCAAAATAGGCTTCAGATTAAAAAAAAGTTATTGCAGCTGGTGCCCAGTCATGTGATTTACATGGATTCCATGATTATAAAGCAAGAATTGTGCTGCACAAACACTGCTAAAATGCTGGCGTAGGAGTATTATTCACATGCTTTTGTGACTAGGGTTCACACTGGTGGATGGAAATCATTTTACATGTCCAGGGATGCTGTCCGCCTACAGATGCACGTCTGCTCTGGGCTGATCACGCTGCTGCTTCCCCTTCTCCCTCCCCTCCAGCCCCATCTCCCCTCTGCGCCTGCTCACACATGCACACCCTCATGGGCTATTCATTTTGAAATCACTACGCTAAGTACAAAGGACTACAAAGAAATAGAAAAATAGCAGATGGTCTCTTCTGCTGGGCCATAAGCAATGCAAAATACAACTATATAAAAGCACAAATAAACGCTCATTTTAAACAAGCTTTCACAGTCATTCCTAGAGTACATTTGCTACAGTTCATAATTTTCTCTCCCCATCAGAGATTAATACCACTTATAGAACCAAGGAAAGCCTGAAGAAGTTATTTTTCTCATTCATTTTCTTATATTCTTCTGTTATAAAAACCAGAGATATCAAACCTGGCATGTGCCCAGTCTCAGTTCAGTTGCCACATGCCACTTCAGCAGCTGCGGTATCAGCAATCACTGAAATCACTGCTTAGAGTACGAGGGCTCCAGCAAACAGAGCCGGGAGGAGGGCATCCCTCTGCATACTGGACATTTAAGGACTGCCAATACAGTCATACATTTGAAAAGGGTCTGAAAATATTGTACAGTTTGATTAAAACATGAATTAACAGAGAAAAGTGGAGCTGTTCATATATGAAAACAGCTTCTGGTGGCTTCTGTTCACATATTGCATTCTGTAAAGGCACAAGTCAAGTCCAATTTACAGCACTACTGTGTGCCAGTAGCATGTTGTCTTTGCCAAGGATAATACTGGAAAACTCTTTTGGGAAACCTCAAGCATTCCCTTCCCATCCCCACCCTTTTCCCCACACCAAAAACCTGTAACTGATAAATATGAAAAATATCTGAATCGTTTCAGGCACACAAATAAGAATAATCTGGCTCCAAACAAACTGTAATACACTCAACGCCTGACAATTTCTTCAAGCTCATCCCACAATCCCCATAAATTTCAGTCCCAACATTATTTCTAACGTGCACATTGAAGTATGTGAGGAAAAGGAAGGAAACAAGGTAAAAAGGCATTGCAAAAACTCTGAAATCATCATAGCAAAACTTCCAGTTTGGGTCAGAAAAAAAAACAGACCAGAGTTGTCATAAGAAATCTCTTAAAGTCAGAAATTAAGAAATACTCACCTTACAGTGCACTTCCTTTCATCCAGATTATTAACTTTAGATAAAAGACGCTCCCCATCTTCCTTTAAATCCTCCGCTTGCCTCCTTACTTCAACTGAGACTTCCTAAAAGTGGTTTACAGCACAAGTCAGACACCAAGTCATCATGTTTCAGACTTGAAAAAAAAATCTATCATTATGGAACCTCTTATTTGTGGGTTTGCTCTGTTTGAATATGCATGAAGTCAACAGCACAGCATGTCTTAAGCTTCTTTGGTTTTAAGTGGTTCAGTGTGCTGTGACCTCTTGTGTGGCGCTGCCGACCTTGCGCTGCTCGAGTTGCTGCTTTACTTTGCTGATCTACAGAAGAGCGCAACATTTCTATAAAACATTCGCAACTTCCATTGGGCAAAGACAAAAAAAAAGAAGCGGCAAAGAAGTTACAGAAGAGTTGTTCATGTTTCTGAAGAGGCAAGTATGCACCAGCTTTTGAGCCCCTGAGCACATACTGCAGTTTCTCAGTAAAACACACAACATCGCCGTCCCAGAATTTTACTATCTCGCTGACTTCAAACAACCACACCCAAAGCACAGCTTTGCATTACAAACACTGAACCTACAGGAAATTTAATTGCGCATTAGCACTGGAATCATCTGAATCATATATGCGAAACAACATCTTTATTTACTTCAATCTGTTGTAAGCATCTTCAACGCACTTAACATATTTTCCAGGTGCCTAAGCAGGTGTCTGCTTTTTGCCCCAGGAAACCTATACTGAACTTAAAGGCACTGACTAATAAGCCAGAAATGCATACATGGAATAGATTATAGGATGATTTTTCTGCTGGGTAGGCAATTATTTAATAATTTAGTTAATTTAATTTTCAAAATAACTTCCAGGTGAATATTTCCAGTGTTTGGAATCTCTATCTTAATAAATTATCTGCATAGCTAAGTCTGCACATAAAAGTTCAAAAATAACTTTTGCAAAACTTAAAGCCAGAGAAAACTTAAAGGAAAAGAGTCCATAACTTTCAGGGATCAACATACTGTTTCTTTCTGAGCTATTCTCATTCTACTCCCTGGATATACACACGCACAGAGAAGTGCTGTGTGGATATGTATCTATGTGAAAAATAAGATACAAAAGCATTGCCTCAATTCTTTTCTTGAATAAGAAGTTCCACACAGGTTGAACACACTATGACTCCTTATACATATCAGGCAATCTTGCAGCAGCTTGAACAACATCAAACAGAGTTTGAGACTTGGTTTCTCCATTTACTTCCTCTGCCACCTGCCAACCATTCCCTGGCCCCGCTCAGTTAAAAATTAACTTACTATTTACTTGCAAGTTGAACAGACATTTGGCATCTCTCTAAGGAATAAATTTATACATCTTAAATCATGCAGACTGACATAAAGTAAAACAACAGTTTCATTTGTTGCTGCAGCGTAGCTCTAACATTAACAGGTGTATTTTTAATCTCTAAACTTTATTAGGCAGAAGTTTAGTCCTACGTAGCTTTTGCATCAAGGCAGTTTAGAAGAAGAGAGGATATCCAGGAAAAAGGATTAGATCATTAACAAAAGGTTGGACTGGATGATCTTAAGGGTCTTTTCCAACCTAAATGATTCTATGATTCTATGAAAACTGAACAAAAGTAAATACTATTCCCCCTTGGAACAGTTTCAGAGAACTGAAAGCCCTAAAATGGGGAAGGCAGCCACACCAATGAAGGATGAACTTTGGGTGAAGATTGCTTTGATACTCCTGTACCTCTACTGTAAAAAAGAGGCGATTATTATATCAAACAGGTTGTTTTCTTCCATCTGGCTACAACACACAAGAAATTACTTGACCCAATTGCTCTTTGCTACACTCAGTTCCTATGCAAGACAAACTTTGATCTTCTCCATTTTACTTATGCAAGCTACAGATAACCACTATTCCCCTACTGACAAAAGGCAGACTTATTGCGTTCCTAAACTGGAAATTTTCATTAAAATTAACTCTCCCCCTCTAGCACTCCACTGCCCCCCATGCCTTGGGCAATTTAAAGGCTAAGACAAAAGACGCTGGTACCTGTTTGTAGAAATCAGTAGAAGGGGATGATCTAGACCTCTCGTGGATGTACTGAGGTTTCTCATGTTGTTCGTGGCCTGCATCGAGGATATTATCAGCTGAATGGTACCTTCCTGAGCTCCTCGTCTCTATTGGCTTCCGCTGCTCTTTCCACGATGCCTGATACTCCGCAAAGGTTCCAAGGCGCTGTGGCTGTTCCGATTTCACAATCCTATCAGCAGCCTTATTGCTGCTACTAGGGTGGATGTTATCTTTTGAAGCATGTGCAGTTTCAAGTCCCATAGAGGCTGCCCGACCTCTCCTCTCATACCATGACTCCTCTCCCTCTTGTCCACTGTGAGCTTTCCTATCTGGCCTCTCAGGCTGTCCCTCAGCTAGACTGTGGGGAGCTGGTTTCTGTGCTGATCTTCTATATGCAGGCTTACTTGTTTCTTCAAAAAATTTCCACCTGTCTGCAAACGAGCCGAGGGCTTCTTCAGATGGATTTGGATGGCAATGAGCACGCAACTCATCCTCTGACATGCCCACCTCATTAATCTTCTCTGGTTCAGAGTAAGACTTCAGTTTTTGCTCTGTTGAGAACCTTTTCCTGGCTCCAATGCGAGAAACGTGATGAGTGCCACTCCCTATAGGGTTTGGTTTAGCTTGTGTAGCCTCGAGGAATCCAGACGCATCCTCAGAAACCAAAGCCAATAATGAAGAGTTGTAACTACCAGTTTTCCGCTCAGGTGACCTGGGGAGATACTCGGCGGGGCTGGGCTCCAAGTCCCGCCGTTTGAAGGACGTCGCTCTCAGAACCCTGGCCTGTGCTTCCTTGAGGTGATCTTTGTAGGTGCTGGTAAAGTTAGTCTCTGGGGATATGGTGACATTTTCTGCTGAATCTGGCTTCCAGGTTTCACTACACTCCCCTGTTTCAGATGATGCTACTAATGTAGCAGTGCTTCTACTTTTCTGCAGCTTTGCTCTTCTCATCTGGATCTCATTTCTCAGGGTTGTTGCAAAACGATCGCTCCTTCGTGCCTGTTTAGACAGGTGAGTGTCAAATGGGGCCTGTCGTTCTGTTACCGCATCTGAGCTGTTCTCAGACTGTTTTTTCCCTTCCTGAGCTAAAGAGTGCAACATTGGGGTCTTCTGAGGAGAAATCTTGTTACTCTCATCTTTGCCCCGCCTAGAATCTTTCTGAGCAGATCTGTTTTCAGTGGTAAGGACACTGCCCCTTACATACTCTTGTTGATCATACCTCGTTTCACTTTCCTCAGAGCTGCTCTCAAAGTTTTTCTTTTGTCCAGACTTTTCAGTATGACCAGGTTTTTTAGCTTCTACTACAGCACACCTAGCATCACCCCCTCTGTCCACTGGGTAATGACCATTGTTCTCACACCCTTTCAGTGAAGATTCAACAGATTGTTGAGGTAGACAGTATTTTGGTTTTTGGACCATTGTGACAACTGCAGGAGTTTCGTGAGGTCCAAGCAATGCATCACTCCCCACTGCAGGTTTCCAGCTGTCGTCCTTGAGTTGTAGTGGCTTTGAGCTTCCCTGAGCAGGCTGTTTTGCTGTCACACAATAATAGCGACTCTGTCCAGTGTTGTCCACCTTCTGTTCAGCAGCACTGTTTGAAGAAGAGGAAGTGTTGAGCATACTGGCTTGGTTTGGACTGTAGCCATGAAAATGATCTGTAGGTAACTCCTGAACGCTGCTATAGGACAGAAAATGTTGCTGATCTTTAAGCGCAGCCAAGATTCTTGCATTGTGAAAAAAAGTGCTTTCATCACTGTACTGGTGCTGGTGGTGGTAACTGTAGGTAGGCTGTGCAAAGCGAACATCAGTGCTGGACAAGGACGACTGCAGTTTGTTTATAGTTCCTGCATTACTATTGTACCTTTCAGCAGTCAAAGAAAAATTGTGTTCTGAACTGAGATCAGATTTATGATTTGAGCTGCTGACCCTCCTGTCACAGGCTCTGGAAGGCCGCCGCTGCTGCTCCACAGTTTCCATATTCCAGTCACTCCTGGGCTGAGACCGGTTTGGGGCTGTAAAGTGCTGCGTGCTGGCACCCTCGGAGTACACAGGGCCATGGGCTTTCTCATGGCCTTTGGTAGCAGCAAAGCTGTCACTACGAAGAGGGGGAGGGGGAGGGGGAGGAGATGAAGACTTCTTCTTATCAGGAACATACCAGACAGGCCCAAAACTGGACCTTCCAG